>JAUEKZ010209367.1:0-10530 GCA_031471865.1 Melibe leonina
ACCCCCCCCCCCCCCCCCCCCCCCCCCCCCTCACTCCCATACAATGCTATCCACTATTTTTCACGTCAATAATAATAATAATAATAATGTTAAAATATCTCTTTGCGGCACTGCCACGTTCTATAATTTTTATGTAACTTAAAACGCGCGCTCTGCATTGCATCTAAACAAAGACACACACACACACACACACACACACACACACACACACACACACACAATGACACCTCAGCTAGAGAGGGCTAGCAAGATGTGAGCACAATGTGTTTACATAACAATTACAGCAGCACTTCAGTCTAGCTGCTAGACTAGCTATTACGTTCATTTCGAAGACAAAAGCCGGAGGAAAAATGTGTGTGTGTGTTGCCACCGTTCGGTCATCGTGTGTATTTTGCCTCAACACATAAATACAGTCTATTACGATTTTGACGCCAAACTTAAGAGTCTGTTCGTGTCTGCTCTCAAGGACGAAAATGAAAAAGGAGCTGCTGGAAATTACATAATTATGGAATGAAATGCAAAAAGGATTGTGATGTGTAAAAGTTTCCGAGAAAAAGATGACAAAACAAAAGAACAAAAAACTGGAACAAAGGCAGAGAGGTTGACAGGCCAGTATTGTAGGACAAAGACAAAACAGGACACACAAAAAAGCGACGTTACGACCCAAGGTCTTCATCAGGACAAACAAACAAAATATAGAGAACAAAATTATCTTTTTAAGGGAACTCCTCCTCCAAACGTCGTTTTTTTTTGTTGTGTGTCCTGATTTGTATTTGTCCTAAAATACTGTCCTGTCAACCTCTCCCTTTGTTTCACTTTTGATACCCACTGGCCTAGCGATCCCCTCTCTTTTTACACAAAAAACATTCGGTTGTTGTTTTTTTTGTCATCCGTTTTCTCGGAAACTTCTAGGTACATATTACAATTACAACCCTCTTTGTTCTCAAAGACGTCTCACACCTCAAGGCCATCTAAAAACAACACTGACGTATCTACTACACATCTACCACAAAGATTGGCCGCTACCACTTGTGACCAACGACAACAATCAGCAATCAAGAGTGAAAAGAGCTAAAAATAGCCAAAGAGTCCTACCACCAAGGCGCCTTGCAGTTTGCATGTAGACTGTAATGATGTTTGTCCTTCTTTTGTCCATGATTCGAGAGGTCTCGCCGGAGACTTCTGACGGGATTCCCTCAAGCAAAGCAAACATACATTACCCACACGAACCAAAAAGTACAAAAAAAAAAAAATGGAAACTAGATCATGGTATGAAATGCAAAGAAATGTCTTTTAAAAAATGAGAGGAAACAATGACAAAACTCGACATTTTGGGAGAATCACTATTCTTAAACAGAACATTTTGTTAAAAAAGGACACTAAATAAACATTTTTAAAAATTATGAAGAAGGCACAAAAAACAATGCTGCCTCTGATTACTGGGCTCTTATTGTAGCCATGCGTCATCCATTCTCTCAGAAATGTTTCAGTTTTATATCTACATTTCTTTGCATTTCACACACGCACTAGCTACTCACATTGTCACCCATCATAGTAGGGCATTCTGGCCCGGTTTGGCTTAAAAATAAACGAAGTAAAAATCAATCCTCCCAGCACCTTTTTCCCCTTCGAACAAAACCATAGCCGAATTGTGCGTTTTAACGCAGTGTGGTCATTGATGTGAGCCTCATCGGAAACAATGTTTCTCACCGAAAATAAGCAACACAGAATAATGATCAATATTTACAGGACAATGAAATAGCTAGTGCTGATAAGAAACAAAGAGAAAGAAAGCAGAAAGATGGGTAAGTAGATAAGTGACCCAAGAAGAATTCGAACCCCAGCCTTTTCTAACCACTTCTCTCTCCTCCCTCCCACCCTTGACACTCAATAAGACACACACACACACACAGTCGATTCTTCCCTTCCCCATTCCATGTAATCACTATTTAAAAAGTGCAAATTGTTAACTCCAATTAGAACTAGAAGTTTAAAATACATAATATAAACTTAACTTTCAGAACTCACAAATACGCAGGTTTTGAGAACAGGCGGGAACAAAACATAAGAAGGGGGGTTAGAGGTAAAAAAAAGAGAGAGAGAGAGGGGGGGGGGAGGACGGCGGACGCATAAGATGAGGGGTAGGGGAGAGAAGAGAGAAAGCAAGAGCGAGAAATAGAAACAGATACGAGAAAGAAGAATTGTGTGAGCGGAGAACGAGGGAGAAAGGAGAGGAAAACAGAGATAACCGCGAAAAGAGAAGAGGGGGGGGGGGGAGAGAGAGAGAGAGTAGAAAGGATGACAACGTTGTAAGGAATGCATACATAGATCCTACTGGAAACTGTCAACAAACGCAGCAGGGGACACCAAGAGACAAAGAAAGATGTGTTGACTCACACACAATGGAAGGATGAAACAGCGGAAGAATGTAAAGGATGTTGTAGACTTGATAACAACGTAATAATTATCTCTATAAAGTGTCTACGAAGAAGAAGTACGGAGAAAGCAAAGCGGCTTTACACAAACAAGTATGACGTAACAAATAACGTTTCAAAGAAGTAGTTGCCTTGACTCAACGGACGCCTACAAATATTCTAGTTTGGAATTTCTCCTCACAGGCCTCAAGGCTGTACTTTCTTGAGATGAGTAACAAATTCGTGAGCGGAAATAAAAAACAACCCGCAAAGCTGCCAGATTGTAATTGTACACAGTACACAGGCACAGCTTAACTAAAAAAAATAACAAAACCCCCAACAAAATGTAACTATTGAGAGGGCAGAGTAGCCTACAAAGAGCTTTTAACGTATTGATGAGTTTCAACCCAGAAAAATACACAAAAAGTCGATGAGTTTTAATTGCTGGTTTTTGTTAAGTTTTCAATTTGTACAAGACTTCATGATACAAGATTAAGTAGAAGTAACCTTCGAAAAAAGTTTAGCACCAAAACATCATGCTGACTGGCCTGGCCATGGAGTACGCTGTGAGTGTGAGGTCACGAACAAGTCAGTGAACTCAGGGAGTCAGGAGGGAGGAGAGTTTCTGAAGTTCATCGAATCTCTCTAGTATCATCAACTTCATGTTTATCTTTTCATTTCTCTATCTTCTTTTATTTTTCTCTTCCATCGATATCTTAGTCTTATGAGGAAGTTTGCTCATCCCGACACATGATTTGTTGTTCATTGTTTTCCTTCTTAATAACAAATAAAATGATGATGTCAGTCTATTAGGTTCTCTCTCTCTCCCTTCCCGCATCGTCCAATACAATACATCGACAAAAGAATTAGGTATCTAGGCCGGGTCTAGACGAAGTCAAATCATCTTTAGTTCAGTTCTCATTTACCATGACATTATAGTGGGAGATTGCTAATCTCAATAGAGGAAGCTATTACAGTCTATCTAGGATCGTCTTCCATTTTATTTAGACCTATCTACGTCCGATAAAATAAAATCAGTTTCTCGTCTTCGTAACAGTCAGGTACGGTACCAAAATATTAGGCCTAGACTCTCTATGCGACCAGACTATCTGGTCACAGAGGTACCAACACTTCCAAAACGTACCTCACATAACCAATCATACAGGTACGTCTGTATTTCATTTCTTCAAAACGTAGAAAATCTGTTTGTCTCTCCACAAATAGTGACTGACTGTGGCCAACAAGAACAGACCAGGGAAGCTTTTTGCCTATGCTCAGGTGAAAGAGTTAACAAATATCTAGAATCAACTCTTCTCCCACAGTGAGACATATCTTGGAAAGGGAGAGGATGGCTAAGTGGTTAGCTCCCTGTCTCGTGCTACCGGCCAGGCAATAGATGCCGTAGCTGGTTCCCGCCCGGGTTCGATCCCCACTTCGGTCAACTCAACTCAATCTTATGTTTTTATGGGGTTTTTTTTTCCACTATTCTGCTATCTTTTACTTTTACTTGTTTCTACATTGCACATCATTTCTTGCTATCTTGTCCTCTAACAAAGATGAATATTTTACTCAGAACAAAGAAATTTAGAAATTATGTAGAGTAACATCTACTCACTTGGATAAAACGCCGTTTTATAAATTCCAATTCCAGATGAGAAGGCACAAAAACTCATAAGAAACTTCTGTAATTCCCAAAAACGCAAAGAACATCCGCCATACTTCTGTGCTCAGAAACTAAATAGACTTCGCTCGTGCTTTCCTTCCCTGCCTGGGTTTGTTTTTTTCACAACTGGGAAGTGGGATTTCGTTATCCTCATCAGCCTCTCGCCTTCGCTCCTCTCCTCGGCAAACACAATAACACACTGTGTGTGTACTGTGTGTGTGTAGGCCACGGCCTACGCTGGGTGACGTCAGAACCGAAAAGTGTAGGTGCTCTCTCTCAGGTCAAAGGTGGAAAGTTCAAAAGTCCACGGCTTTGTTGTGTGTTCTATGCTCGTAGGATCGTTACTATTTTTAACACTCGATTCGAGTTCTTTATTCTGTGTAGTTTTGTGTCGATAAAAAAAGCCGCTTTTGGTTGACATAAGAACTGACATAATCGAAAAAATTAAAAGTAAAAGAAAATATCTAGATGAAATGCCAGCTATTTCAAATATATCTTCTTTTTTTTTTAATCAACAGATCATGTATGTACGTGATAGTATCTGACAACATTAGAACAACATATTACACAATCAACTTGCTAAGGACTCGTCATAAGCTGCTGTATAATTTATTTCGTGTAAGATCTTAGACAGGCCTGGGACTTCTTCCTAGAGCAAAGCCTATGTGACCCCCCCACCCCCCCCCCACACACACAATTAAGGCTACGGCCCAGGACACCCCAATATTCAAATCTGTTCAACAGAACGAGAAAAAAAAATTAATAAAACAGGTAACGGAAAAAAAATTCACGTCTGAAATAAGAGTCATCATAAAAGATGACATTTACAAAAAAAAAAAGAAAAAAAACCTCTGGAGATGCCGGGGATCGAACCCGGGGCCTTTCACATGCAAAGCGAACGCTCTACCACTGAGCCACATCCCCGCTTATAATATGGTGTTCTGTATTCAATTTATTCTGAAACTACATTACTTTTGGTCTATATGTGTTTTTCCAGATTGGAGTTTGTTATCATTATCTGCAGGTATTTATTTACAATTTTATTTCTGTCAAGTGTCAATTCACCGACAGATGTTCTTCTCAGAAAATTATACTAACAGCTGTCATGAGCAAAAACTTTTTGCCGATGTAACGGTTTAATTGCACTTTTCCTGTAAAACAAAATTAAACATAAATTTAAAAAAAAGAAATGCAAATTTACAGATCATCATCAAGTGCTTTCCGTGATCGCGTCAGTTAGACAACGATGGATTGCTCTCCACATCCCTCTGTCATTCATGTCTCTCACTGCACCTTGTTGTTCTATCCTCTGACTTATTTTGTGACGTTGTCCTGACTTTTCTTCTCTCTTTTTATTTACTTCGACCATACCCGTCATCACCAAATTTTTAGATGCCGTTCCTTCTCATAATGTGTCCAAAGAATTTGGCTTGTTTTTTTTTGTTTTTCTTTGTCGTTTATTTATTTAAACCTAACTTTCATTAATATGCTTCATGTTTTTCCCAACTTTAACTTTTGATAATTTCTATTACAATATTACCGATCACGAGTATTTAGTTTTTATCAACATATTCAAAATTTGAATTGTAAAGAGTTTCCTTTGCTTCGTTAGCGCATCTTGTAATATTTTGCAACAAAACACTAAAACTTCTGGCAATTTGTAATCCACTTTCGTTTTTTCAAGAGAGGTAATTCTAAAAATTTCCTTGTCTACATTAAGGTAGATTTGTTAGGTAGAGTTGTTTTTCTTCGCTTATGATAAACCCATCTCATTCGAGTCTGTCTTTTATGTCGTTCGAAAGTCTAATAATTATTAAGTGTAGAACAAACTTTTTTTAAAATTGGAAATAAACAAGATATGTGTACGTCCAAAAACGTATCTGGATAGCAATTCTTTTGCAATTAATTCCATTTGGTATTAGACCATGAAGAAAGAGTCTTTCAGGGGGAGCCGGCAAGTAGGTAACAAAACAAAGACAAAAAAGACACAGCCAACGTTTCGGCCACAGAGAGCCGTAGAATATTCTTGGTCTCCCTGGACAAAAGTGCATCATGGGGGTGGTAGCGGTAGCCAACATCTATTTGTGTGTCCACTCCTTTTTTTATTGTCAGAGATGATTTTAATTAAATTGTAAATAATCTCTATGTCCCTTTTTTTTAAACTATGTTCTTTTTCACAAAGTATGGTAAATCATATGTAAAACATCCCATAAGGATGTAAGTCTGACTGCTCTTTAACTACGTGACATAACCCATCATCTTACTGTTATGCCTGGGACCATGATATGACTGACCTCAGCAGTTGAAGGAAAGCTCCCAAAAACTTTCAATGAACAAACAAACAAAAAAACATGTCTTTGCACAAATAACAAAAGGCTTTATTTAATTTTAGAAATAAGGGTTAACGATGTGTCATGAATCCAGGTTGAATTGTGAGCAATCAGAGGATTTTCTGACCCAGGAAGGGAAGGAATGTTCCAGAAGAGCTGACCAGGCTGTCTGGTATTGGGTCGCCAGGTGCTTTGTTGCTTCGTAGCTCAGGGAGGCCAGATTAGCACATCTGTTAATTAATTAAGAAAACAACATTTAAAATTCATAAGTCAAATTCAAGCATGACACTGACACAATAAAATTGCCATCCTGTTAAATTGCTGAAGCTTAATCAGTGTAGAGTAAGTCCTTAGAGCTAACGCCCAATGCATCAACAGCTTATCCCTTTTTCTGTAGTGTGAAGCGGACAAATGACAATGGTTCTCACTCTCTGGATATGACGCTTGTCTTTTGTAGATTACTTTCCCCATCTCAAATTGTGGATTGTTACTCATTTTACACCTGAGTGAGATGAGGTAATTGGAGTAAATTTCCGTGTCCAAGGAAAAGCTGAAGCGCCACAGGTAGGATTTAACCCAGTACCCCCGGGTTCTGTGCTGTGTTCCCAGCAGTTCGGCCACCGTGCCTCCAGTCAGTGTAGAAATAGAAGGCAAATCAACAAATCAAATTAAAACACAATACAATACAATGGAATACTATTAAACCCTCAATGTCCTTAATAAATGTATAAATAACCATTTCTTTTAAAGGCGGTCTCAAAAGGTATGAAAAAATGAGGATTAACATAAGATTGCCAATCGAGTATAGTGTAACCCCTGGATAGCGACACCCCCTGGATAGCGACACCCCCTGGATAGCGACACCCCCTGGATAAGACCCCTTTACTCCTGGTCCCGATTTTTTTTGTTATATATCATTATTAGCAACCATTTAAAACCTCCTGAATAAAGACACCCCTGTATAACGAAATAATTTTCACGTCCCGGGCAATGTCTGTCTCTATCCAGGGGTTCCCTTGTACTTTAGTGACAATCTGTGTACAAAATGCCATTATGTAGTCCTTTACTACCAACCTCAAGGCAGACGGAAGTTTGTCAGGTCCAATCTGGCCAACCAGGCAATGGAACTGCTGGAACAATGCGTGGCTACAAATGATGGACCTGAAAACCACAAATCAAAGATCACGATATGTAGTTTGGCAGTTTTGTTTGAGTGTTGTCTGCTGATGATGAATTTTGGCATGCAGTGTGTAAAGATCAGATATCACTATCACTATCACAAGAAAATACAAGTTGGCACATTGTGTCATGATCGTGGAATGTGTTAACGCTTTCACTGCAGGGTCGAGATAAACAAGATTTCCGTGGAGTGATATATGCCAAAAGCCTGAGGAATGTGAATCTCTATCAATCTGAATCAGTGGTGCTAAAAATTATATCGGGAGTGTTTAGGAGCTCTCCAATCTAGATTTATTTTTATAATCATTAATACAACAATGCAAATAAATCCTGGAAGAAAAAACTCATGCAGTACCACAAGGGTAGGTATATCAAACTGCCCTGGGCAAGAAAAAGAAGTCATCATTATATTACCAATATACATGTAGATGTAGTTTGTTATATAAAGTTGATACTACTGATTTTATTGGAATAATGACGTGTCTACTTCTATCTACTCATGCCGGTAATTCCATTAAAGGGAGGGGTTTTAGTATTTACTTTTCATGAAAAACATTTTTACAGTCTAATACATATTCAACATCCTTGCTGCTCCTTTGAGGATTGAGGATTTGATCATTTTAACCCTTTCACTGCTGAGGTTATTCCTCAAACTACTAACTAGACACATCAAAATCTTCAGATTTATCTGTTCTTGTAACAGACAAAAAAGATTTCAGTGGATTGACATATTCCAAAAGCCTGAATTTCAGCATATGTCAGTTCACTGAAATCTTTTTTATCTGGTATAAAAACACGTAAATTTGGAAGATTTTCATATTCTATAATTATATATAATGACACCCCGATGTGAAACGGTTAAGAACAATAAGTTTTTTTTGTTTTTTTAGAACACCCTGCTGTGATGTTTTATGGACTTCTGAGTAGTCTCACCGTGCTTTGGGCTTGTCTGCATCAGCCTTGGTGATACCCTGACGTCGGCCCTGGACAATGACGTCATGACAGGTGACAGTGACAGATGCGCTGGCACCTTCCACAGCACAGAACCAGGCAATAGCTGGTGACAAATGAAATAGAGAAACAGCATGATCACTTGATGCAAACACAGTTCATTTGTTTGGTTTTGGTTGCTGCCAGTCAAATGTTTGTTCACATTTTTACAATTAAATGACGTCATATTATCTCCCTTCAACCTTCTTGTCCTGAACCCCCTCAGTCAGTTTACCTGCAGGAGAAGGGACAATCTTCGTGTTTTGATCCTCCTGTGAAGTCTGCATCTCCTCAGATCTTCTTCCCGAGTCAGGCATTTGGGAAGTCCCACAATCCCTCTCCAGGACCAAACGACTGTTTTCAAATTCAGACTTGTCCGTCTGTAACAGGGATGGGTGGTGGAGGCGGTAAGGGGCGGGTAATTCTCCCTGCAGACTGGACAGGCGGGAGTGTAGGGCTCGTTCCATCGATATCTCACTGTACGGGCATCTAACAAGAGGAAGGAGGAAGGGGAGGGAACCAGAAAGTTGAAGTTAAAAATTATTTATCTATATCTATACCACCAATGAAGTTATTACATTGAAAAAGTACAAGGTTCTAAAAGATTGTGAATACAAATGCCATGCAACAAATCTAATCCAGGGGTCCCACTGTATGTTTGCTCTTACTCACTTTCCAACAATGACAGAGCTGAAGTAGATTGGCTGTGTCAGGAACAAGGAGAGTAGTGCCCCCTGACACCCGAGGACGTTCCAGCGTGCCATCTTATCGCTGCAGGCCATGCTCTGCGTCCTCTCGCCCCGCCCCGGTTTGGTTCGCAACACACCCAGTGTGTGATAGCCTCGTGCAGGGGCCAATGGGTCAGCACGTTCTCCTGGAACACACTTGGCTCCTGTGCGATACACATCTCCTGTGTCAGCTAGAGTGAAAGTAAAATAATGATGATAAATTACTTTTATTTTGCCTGATAGTGATATTTAAGAAAAAGACCAGGGACATTAGCTGCAGTGTAGTATTGTAATTTTGGTAAGTAAGTCCTATAGAGCCGGATGGATCATCTAGCCAGAGCTTATCCCAATTTCCATAGAGTGAAGCAGACCAATAACATTAACAAGGTTGCCACCCTCTGGATAAGGCAACAGTCTATCGCAGATTACTTTCCCTAACCCAAAAGTGGGATTAGTGCCCATTTTTCATTCTGACACAATTTCATTTTTTTCTTCTTTTTTTTCTAATTTGTGAGCAGACATGTAAAGAGGGGAAATCAATCTGTGGTCCAATGACTTCGTGTCTCTCGTATATCATTGTAATCAAAGGGTTCTTTTTCGTGTGTTGTTTGAACAGCGAGTATATTTTATAGTTTAGTTAATTACAAGTATCAATTACAATTAACAGCATGAAAAAATATTGCATTTAATGACTTTGATGTGACCGTAAAAACTGTGTCAAAAAGGCGTTACACACGCAACAACTAACAAATAGCAAATGGACAACAAAAAAACAAACTCACCATCGTCCATTTTCATCACCTTCCCACAAATCTCCCCAAAATTATCTGTGTCTTCGTTCCCCGCCTGCTTTAGTTTTCTCTTCCTGTCATGTGACCACCCATTTGAAACATCTCCGGGCCCCCTGTCATCGTCCCTCCTGCTAGGTTCCAGACAGCCCCTCCCGTCACTCGTTGACGCAAAGCCGTCACACAACTGCTGATCTCCAGGATGCAGCATTGTTGAGGGCTCAAACTCAAAGCCATCGCCAGCCACTGGCGTGCAGTCTGGCTTGGGTTGTGGCTTGGGGCTACAGCAACCCCGGTGGGGCTTAGGAATGATGGATGCATCGCCACCTGTAAGAGAGCAAGAAAGAAAAGGGTAAAATAGTTCAATAGTTTTAAATCAAAGTTAAAGACTTATTTATTTACTTTATAGTGTTTATATATCATTATTCATGTCTTTGT
>JAUEKZ010209411.1:0-10524 GCA_031471865.1 Melibe leonina
CGTTCGTGATGGATGGGATGTGAATGCATCGAGGGCCTTGCCTAGTGCCTGCTACACTTCACTCACTACCGTCACCGCAACTCAACGTTTAACCCTTTCAATGCTAAGGACATCGAAATCTTTTAGCCTTGCCTGCTCTTATACCAAATAAATCTGATTTCAGTAAAGAGACATTATGTCAAAAGCTTACGGCATATGTCAGTTCACTGAAATCTCAAGTATATTCTAAAAGAACAGTATACTGAATTCCTCCTTTTTGATGACATTTTATCTTAGTTTGTTCTATTATTTTTTCTTCTTTGTCTCTATAAATCTTGCTATTTTCCTCCTTTTTGGTCTTTTTGTGTTTTCGTCTCTGCTGCAATGCCTGACTAAACAATAAAAAGCAAGCGGGTTTAACCCTTTTAATGCTAAAGTTATGTCTAGTCAAACTAGCTAGCAGGGTGGGTGTTATAGAATGCAAGGACCCTGAATCTCTCCACAACAAGGCCGGTGGGTGTTGGGAGATGTGATTGTTGCGTGTTTGGTATACAACACGCCATACATACGTCATACAGCACGCGCCACATAGACTGGTGAGACACAATTGGATTTGGTGGGGTGATCGATCGATCGTGTATTTGCCGGTCGATTGCCCCAGACAGGAGTCAGTTAGATATCAACTCGCACACGGCCTAACTACACACACCCACACACACAATACACACACACACACACATACGACTCTAGTTTACACTGAACACTTGTAGACTGCCCACTGTGTTTGAAGTGTGTTGTCTACATGTGTCAAGGCCCGGATTAACACGATACACACAGACTGATAAATGCTTTATGCGGAAATACTTATGCAACAGTGTCAGTGTCAGCATTTCTATCAATAAGGCTCTGGCACCTGTATGGAGGCGCAGTGGCCGAGTGGTAGCGTCGCTACACACAGCCCTGGGGGTGGGGGGGGTCGAGTTCGATTTCTACCAGCTGATCTTAGAGTGTTTCTTGGGCCATGAAATGTTTTATCTGCTCCAATACTCCAACTGCCTCATCTGACGGAGGCGGGAATGGGCGCCGACCCCAACGTTTTGTTGGCTGGGGTGATTAATCTGCGATAGACCAGCGTCTTTTTTCACACCGTGGCAATCACCAATCAATCTGCTCCACGTTACAGAGACAAAGAAACAGCTCCATGTCCATAGGCTTGTATACTCGTTAGCCTTGCACTTTCACATTTCACATGGGGGGAGGGGGGGTTAGGGTCTGTACCTAACCCAGCTGAAAGAAATTTGCAAAATCTTAAAAATGTACGTGTCCTTATACAAGATAAATAATATTTCTGTAAACTGACATAGAGAGAGAGAGAGAGGAAACTACCTTGAAAGCGGGTATGATGAGGGAAAGACAGGCGAGGAGCGGGAAGGGGTCGGGGGGGGGGGGGGTGGAGGAGAGAGAGAGAGAGAGGTCTAGAATCGATTGGGAACGAATGAACAACACGTTTAGTGACGTGCCTTCTATTTATAGCCACACTTGCTACTTTCGCCTGCTACGTTTTCTGGTGACCTCTATGACCCAGACCCTCCTCCCCCAACCCCCACCCCCCCCCCCCCACTTTCACATCCCTTTTACCAATGTAGTAATACACTGTCTCTGTCATCATTCGGATTGCCAAGTGGATACAGTGTCATGTTGTGAGTCGGCCGAGTGATGGGTACCGTGACAGGGCCCAGGGTTCCATCCAATTCCAATCTCACTGGAAACTTTTCTATATAGTCTATCCTTTTTTCTGCTTTCTGTGGCTTTGTTTCGTATCTGCATTGCAAATTATTTTGAGTTTGACTCGTTTCTTAAGATTTCCTGTGCTTACGCTCCACCTTTTATCTTACAATGTCTCTCCCTCTACCTCACCCCTTTATTTTCCTACCTCAACCCCTTCACCTTCCACCTCGCCCCCTTTCCCGTTCTTTTCTTCTTCCCAATGTCATTTCTTCGGTCCATCCACCTTTTGCCCTTCACGGTACGATCGACCGACATACGCCAAGGTAGCTGCCAGACTTGAAAAACAACCCGCGCCCCCTGAACCCCCCCCCCCCCCCCCACCTCCTCTCCCCTCCCTGCGTTCATTCGATAGACAGGACATTCAAGAGACTAAATCGACGCTCTATTTATTTTCATTGTCATTAATTGTGTGGGGTGGGGGTGGTAGAAAAAAGGAGAGAGAGAGATTATGATTAAGCAAGGGGTGGGCTTTGGAAAATGAGAGACGGGGAGAGAATGACAGCAGCAGAGAAATTGAGGAAGAAATAAAGCAAGAAAGGGTGAAGAAAGCAAGAGACGATTGCAAATGAGAGAGAGAGAGGAGAGGAGGAGGGGGATTAAGAGCATCACTTTCTACAGAATGAAAAACCTCCTGCCTCTCCCTCTCTCTCTCTCTCTCTCTTTCTCTCTCTCTATGTCCTGTCGGTATCTCTCTCTTCTTCTCCTCTCCCATCAACCCCCCCCCCCCTTCCCTTTTCTCTTTCCATCCTTTCAGTCACTAAAACACATTCTTTACAAACTCATAATAGAGCACACCATCTACTGCTGATCGATGTGTGCTTGACACACTGCACACTACACACACCTGGTGGTGCATGTCGACTAATGTAACGGCAACATAATGGTGTGTGTGTGTGTGTATGCATTGTGAATGTGTGTGTGTGTATGCATTGTGAATGTGTGTGTGTGTGTGTATGCATTGTGAATGTGTGTGTGTGTGTATGCATTGTGAATGTGTGTGTGTGTATGCATTTGTGAATGTGTGTGTGTGTATGCATTGTGAATGTGTGTGTGTGTGTGTATTTTGAGTGTGTGTGTATATACTATATGTATTGTGAGTGTGTGTGTGTGTGTATTGTGTGTGTGTGTATGCATTGTGAGTGTGTGTGTATGCATTGTGATTGTGTGTGTGTGTGTGTTATAAATGTAAACAACGAATGCTCAGTTTTCGTGTGATGCGTGTTGCTGCATTATTATAACACACTTTGGGTCATGAAGGCAAAGCTCTCTAAATAAATTGCCGTACTCACTAGAATATCTCCCCTTTTTTAAAGGATGCTGACACCGGGCCAATCAGTGTCAGCACTGTTCGAATTATGAGTATAATGAGGATTTTCCGGGAGACATGCTACACTACTGACATATTACGCCAAAAGCTTGAATTTTAGCATATTATGTCTGTACAAGGAAATCTGGTACTTGAGCAAGCAAATCTTGGAGATTTTGATGCGTCTAGTTGGACGTTAGATGAGGAATGACCAGACCATTGAAAGGATCCACGGATATTACGTCATACTTTGTCGGTGTGGCGGTAGCACAGCCGGAGCGTCCGCCACGAAACGGTAGGTCGGGGACTCGAACCGCGGACACGTCATCATTGTCATCATTATCATTATTGTCCTATCTGAGACGTTAGAATCAGTGTTATTCCGTCAAGCCCTCGGTATGATATGAAGAGTGCTTCGACTGTTTGGCCCGGTGTCTGTATACTGTGACTGGAGAAGATATTGGAAATCACCCCCCCCCCCCACCCCTTTAATTGTTGGTTGGTAATAACCATTGTGTAGATATTGCGAGTAGTTGGCGGTCGTGTCATGTTTGATGTGCCCTACGCCTAAGTCTGTTTGTTATCTTTTGGCTTTACATATCGTCTTCTCTTATTTTTTACCAGCACTATTATTTAGCTCAGTCTTGGTAACAACAACCGTGTGGTCATCCCACATGTTTTAAACATGGTAGCAACTACGAGTCACTCACTGGTCATCTAGGACTGAGTACTGAGTAGTGCGGCGGTAGAATATCCTGGATCTCCCTCCACCAAAATGCAATATCTTTGTGAAAGTCATATTTTAATGTTTGTATGTTTTTCTCTCAGTATCGATCATGACAGGTGATGGTGTTTGGTTTCTTTCCCCTGTAAATCATCTGTAAATTTGTTTATATCGATAAGCAGGGTCAAAAGTTGTTTTTTTGTGATTGTCTGTTTGTTTTTGTTTGGGATTTTTGTCGTTGTTTTTAAACAACCTTTTATCTTATTAGCCGCTGGGCGCTGGTTATGACTTGATCAGTTGAAAGCATCCTTTAACTTTCAATGAATTCACAGAAAAGATTGTCATCTTCGTTCTATGTTGGTAAAGGATTTGTTTTTGTCCCACGTCGACGTCGGATGTTTTCCATATATTCATCCTCGTCGCACGCAATGTCATTGATGGCGCATTAGATGTCATTATATCCGCTTTGATGGGCGAATGTGTGAGAAATGTGAGACAATCGCCAAGCGTTCAGGATTTGATGGAAACAAGCCGGCTTGGGGGTGAATCAGGGGTGAATACATTGCCTTGACTGTTGTAGTAAGCATTGTGATGTGGTGGTGTTGTGTAGTGTAATTGTGTAGTGTCATCAACCTGAGGTACTGCACTGCATACCGCCACAGCCACGGAGGTCTGGACGTGGCTGGACGTGATCACGTTACATAGGACGGTGTTAGAACGTGTATCATATTATTATATACATTATATATATATATAACATATACTCTAGTGGACGGAGTGGCCTTGACGGTATAATTGACAACTCAACTCGCGGGGTTCGAGTCCCGCTTTTTCACTTCTTGATTTAATCTTATAAGGGTCGGCGGTGGCAGGAAAGAATAAAAAAGCTGGACGACACTGTCCCACAGTCACTGGCGCAGGTGTACAAAAATGTCCCGAGCTCGGAGAGGCTTCCGAGGAGAAGGCCCTTCTACAGGGCCCCTCAGGCAGACCTCGACCAAACCGAGGCATGGGGAAGCGAGAATGGGACAGCGCCGCCCCGAAGGGATCCGCGGATTATCGGAGACCCCGCTCGGCGAGAAACCGCCCGGTTTCGACTCTCAGTCCACCGCCTTCGTGATACAGAGGCAGTGCTCAGTCTAGGACCGTGTGGGTGACGGCTAACAGACTGCGTACCAGAAGCGCGTTAACGCAGGCTTCACTGTACAAATGTGACGCCCCGACGTGCGGGAAGTGTAAAATCCACCCCCAGACGGTGGAACATCTCATCTGGTTGAAGGGTGCCCGGTAACGAAGCTAGTCGGCGGTTTCCAGTCGGTTCAAGCTTGCAACAACGCTTTCCATGATTGGGTGAAGAGTGGTATGGGGGTGGCATAAGTCACCAAACGAATCTACTACTAACGGGGTTTTCTGGTCCCGGAAAAAAATCCGCCTCTGAAGGGGATTGAATCTGGGACCTTCAGCACAACGGTATGATGCTCTACCAACTGAACTATTAGTCCATTATCAATTATTGTAGCACTGTGAAAATACCATGGATAAATTGAACGCTCGCTTAAAATCAACAGATTTTGCTGGTCCCAATGTGTTAACTTTATAAGAACCCCACTGTATCTACTAAAATAACCAGTCACACGTAATCAGTAATTGCCTTTCTATCTTGTCATAGTTATCTATTCGATCACGGAGAGCACGCGTGATGGCATCGTATGTCATAGAGGTAACGACCAATGGTGAGTGCATATGTAGCTATACACGTTGGCAGGCAAGATGGAAGTGCGCATTCTCTCGTCGATTCGATGCATTCATAATCCGAATAATTACAATCATCAATCCTCATGATATGTCTACACAAGTGTTGCTGACTGCACTAACGTTTACTAAGTGAGCTGTAATCCGACGGGCTTCAACTTCAAATGGTTGTACTGCGGTGGAGTAGCGGCGGTCATTGTCGGGTAGTGAGTGGGTCCGTGGTCTCCAGTCACATTCATTTCTTTCTGTGCCGGCGCCGGTCATTGTGGAAACAGTAGCAGCGGCAGTTTGGTGGTTGGTTCTATCTGTGCACAGGGAGCTTGAGTGAAGCTGACATAGTTCTTTAAACCGATACGTGCGTAGCTTGGTCTTGTTAGAAAAGAGTTTGCTTGGCCCCTGCCTGACTGACTACAATTCAAAGATACCAACACTCAACTCGTGGATCGGTGCTGAATCGGAGAACTTAGCGCTGACTGACAGAGGTCTCATACCGACACGTTGAAAGGTTCTAAATCGGATAACTTAACGCTGACTGACAGAGGTCTCGGACAGAGTCGACACGTGAATTGTTTCATTGGGGAGGAGTGGAGACTGGGGAGTAACTACAGGTAAACTACTCCCACTTCCTATGATGGATTGTTCCATGTTTTAGACCCCATTACGCCCGGGAGAGAGGACAGCAACATTGTATCATGGCCGTCTTCAAACCGTCTTTATCTATTTTTTCTTCCTATTAATTAACTTACTCGGCTTGACTGTGCGCATTTCCACGTGGTCGTTTACAGACTTTTTAAATTTAAGGCTGTTTAAAAAAAACAACTCAAAGTCAATAACTGATATGGTGTTTCTGTAAGTTTTATAATGGAGCGTATTTTTTAAGGCTTCAGTGTTATTCATGAGCTTTGCGGTAGTGGTAATCGTCTCTCGATGAGCGACATGCCCTGTCGACGATGTCGTTCATTCAGTCGGGTAGAGCGTCCGCCTCAATGCCACTGGTTCAAATACCGGCCACGCCATACCCATCCCTGTCACAGCGCGGTCTGATTCTAATCCTATTGTATATGCAACATCTTGAAAATGTACGTGTTCTTATACTTATACCAGATAAATCAGATTTCAGTGAACTGCCATATGCCAAAAGCCTGGCATATGTCAGTTTACTGAAATCTGATTTATCTGATATAAGAACCGGCAAATTTTGAAGATTTTTGTGTCATTAGCAATGAAAGGGTTAATGCGTAAAAATCGTCAGTTTAGCCGAGTTCTCACCAGGCGCTCAGCCTTGTGGTAACAATGCTAATACTGGTTGACCCGGTGTCGGTATACTGTCACTTCACTGTGTTAGATATCTGAATAAAGAGCGCTCTGTTAATGTATGAGTGCCAGCGTATTTTCTCATCTAGAGGGCCCCGCTTTTAAATGCGACCTATTATTAGTTTTGAAAAAGGGGGCGTTGTGCTACAGACAACCAGCCATTGTCGAAGTCAATTGACAAATGGTTGGCGGGTGTCACTGGTGGACGCTACTTCTGTTTCTCCTCTTTTTGACTTTACCTATCATCTTACCTTTTCCAGCACTCTCTCCAGTGCTCTCTTTACAAGCACACACACACACAGCTGTGTTGTATCTGTTAGCTTAGTCTTGGTCCTGCCCGTTGCCCTAACAGACTTTTGGTCATCCCACATATTTATTTTACTTTGTGGCGTACAGTATAGGGTCCCTTGCTATCTACAGGTACTTATCTACCAAAAGGGCTGTAGAATATCCTGGGTCTACCTGGACCAAAATGCATCGTATAGATAGTTGTTGCAATAATCTGTCTGTGTGTCTTTCTGTCCTTTTGTGATTAATTGTGAATCCATCTCTGTTAACTTTTTAGAGCAATGGCATTTTTTCCTTGTAAATCATCTCTTCCTCGCCCTCTTTCTGTGTGTGTGTGTCTCTCTTTCCTCTCTCTCTCTCTCTCTCTCTGTTTCTCTCTCTCTCTCTCTGTATCTCTCTCTCTCTCTCTGTTTCTCTCTCTCTCTCTGTATCTCTCTCTCTCTCTCTCTCTCTCTGTTTCTCTCTCTCTCTGTATCTCTCTCTCTCTCTGTATCTCTCTCTGTATCTCTCTATATATATATCTCTGTGTGTGTGTGTGATTGCGTGTGTCCAACGTCCCCGACAGGGTCCAAAGTCCATTTATCACACTTACTCAACTTAGTCCCTCCTGTGCAGTTGACACGACCGTTGCAAACGTCATAATTCAATCAATAAAAAGCATGAAATAAAATTCGATACGTGCTATAGTATCTATCAAGCCATCTCTCCTGTTCAGCCGCCTCGTACTCAAGCATTGGAATTATTATTAATACGAAAAAATTATCCGTCAGCAACTATTTTGAATTTATTATCCCGTTGTTTATATTCAAATGTTCAAACGGAGACTTGTTTAGACGTCCTGTCGTGCCATGCCAAACCCTGTCTGTCTGCCGTTTGATTTGTGACACCATCAGCAAAAATGACGTACCTGCATAATTAACCCTTTCACAGCGAGGTCTGATTCTAACTCTAACCCTACTGAACTGAAATATGCAAAATCTTGAAAATGTAGGTGATCTTATATCAGATAAATCAGATTTCAGTGAACTGACATATGCCACAAGCCTGAAATTCACTGGAATCTGATTTATTTCGTATAAGAACAGGCAAGTTTTGGAGATTTTTGGGGTCATAGCAGTGAAAGAGTTAACACACATACCTGCATAAAATGATTAACACAAAACAAATTGTTAACATGATCTATTTAGGTTGATGACAATGATGTCCGAAACTGCACACCAAAGATGGGCAAAGGCATGAAAAGCCTAATTCGCTGGATTAATTACAGTATACTTAGTTATACTTTCTAATGTTATGTGGTACGGGGTAACTGATATTATGTAGTCAATGATATTCATGATGACGATGCGTAATTGGGATGCGATGATTATGTCACACGCTGGCATATTCCTGGATCTATCTTCCTTATCTATCTATATTATTATTATTTTCATAAATATAATATCATCATTTTAATAATAATAATAGTAATAATAATAAAAAGAAGAACGGGCATGTTGGGGTTTGATTTTTAAGACATCAGACTGGAATACCTGATCAATATCCCCCCCCCCCCCCCCCAACGGGCACAAACACACACACACACACACACACGAACACACTTATACCACATAGTTATTTTAGTCTGTGTTCATACGAAGATTGAGACGGTAGGTGTCTTTAGTTGCGAATGTATTAAAGAAGGCGGGCGGGCTACTTTCTGGGCGGGCAGTTATTTTTGGTGTTGTTGTATCCCACCCATTGCTCTGTCTGCACTAGAGGGTCTTACTCTCTATTCTGCCACCCTGACTGAGGCGTCTCGCTGTGAAACATCTCTGATGCCTTGACAGTGCAAGGTCGTGTATATTAAAGATGGGGGCGGGCTACTTTCTGCTTTCTGGGCGGGCAGTTATTTTTGGTGTTGTTGTATCCCACCCATTGCCCTGTCTGCACTAGAGGGTCTTACTCTCTATTCTGCCACCCTGACTGAGGCGTCTCGCTGTGAAACATTTCTGTCTGACCCCGCGAGACTGCAAGGTCGTGTCTCTCATATGCACATCTCATACTTACGCCCCGACGGATATCCGGTGCAATCTGTGTACTGTGTGTGTACCCGTACTGAGGCACTGAGGTACCGTCACGTCACGTTCTAGATATTTCATGGACGGTGCAGGCTGCAATGGCACGTGACCCATGATACACAACGACATTCCGACATTCGTCCGATACGATCGGAGACATTATTTGATGGATAACAATGTTAACCCCCTCACTGCTAACGGGGTTTTTTCTTCTGAAAATACATACTAACTAACTAGAGACATCAAAATCTTCAATATTTGCCTGTTCTTATACTAGATGAATAAGATTTCAGTGGGCAGACACATTATGCCGAAAGCCTCGGCCAACAGCTAACATTGAAACACATAATAGGACAAGACAAGCGCGTTGCAATTGATTTGTTGGACAATGACACTGCTGTATGGAGGGCCAGGTTCTCATTTTCCCCTGGGTCGACAGTGGGGTAATGCAGTCCCAGATATTTAAAAAATCCGTCCATCGAGAGGGATCGAATACTGGAGGGCCTTCAATTTAACGTAACAATCTGACGCTCTACCAACTGAGCTATACACTTTGCTTAGACCGTTTGCGTCAAACGTCATACAGACAGCATGTTCGTCATACGGACAGACAGCATGTTCGTCATACGGACAGACAGCATGTTCGTCATACCGACAGACAGCATGTTCGTCATACCGACAGACAGAGCATGTTTTCATTATGGCAACAACGACACTCACACGAGCAGTTTTCATATTTCCCTCTAAATAAAACTATCACACAATTAGCTGTGTGTGTGTTAGTACAGTGCAGGCGTATGCGTTTGCGTTGGGGCAAAATACTCACAACAACGACCGCCTTATACTCGCACGCATGCGCATTTGTGTTGTGGTGTTATAATTAATATTAATTGGTATTGAAAAACTGGCGGTGAATACTAATCACTTGGTTACGGGCATGCTGTCATCATGACGTCAAATGCATACAGTCTAGACAACTGAAACAGAGCTGCTGGAAACTTCTAAGGGAATAAAATGCTAAAAGGGCTGTAATATGTAAAAGATGTAATAGACAGTCTATTTTGTTGATGTTTTCCCTCATGCCTCCCCATTTATTTCAGAGATACTGACACAGGTACAGAGACAGAAAGATGGGTTTACTGACACAGACCAGACCGTGCTTTTCCCTCAGTCGTCAGTTGGTGGGCAGACAGATCTCATCGGCATCCTCAAGCACTTTCAAGGTAAACTCTCTTCCTCTCTCTCTCTCTCTCTCTCTCTCTCTCTCTCTCTCTCTCTGTCTCTCTCTCTCTCTCTCTCTCTCTGTCTCTCTC
>JAUEKZ010209466.1:0-23218 GCA_031471865.1 Melibe leonina
TATCTATCTATCTATCTATCTATCTATCTATCTATCTATCTATCTATCTATCTATCAATCTATCTATCTATCTATCTGGCGGGCGGGAAAGTTGCTTAAATGCCGACCTTAATCCTTTGTTATGAAGTGATCGGGGTTCGAACCGACAACCAACCGGTTCTAGAACAGACACTCTACCTATTGACAACAGAGCCGACCCCAATAACATGTAAACATTTTCGCAAAATTTCGGTGTCACCGTTCAGCTGTGCCTGTAAAGACCAATACTATAATCAGACTCTCGATCAGCCGGGCCACCCATCTCACCGACAGAAGTAATAATATTTTCTTTACTATTGAAATACACACACACACACACACATGCACCCACAAAAACACACACTAACACACATTCACACACACACACTCTCTCTCTCTCACACACACACTCTCTCTCTCTATCTCTCTCTCTCTCTCTCTCTCACACACATACACACACACACCCTTACTACGCAAACTACACCACACCATACATACTCACACACGCACTCTATACCCCTCTCTCTCTCTTTCTCTCACACACACACACACTCTCTCTCTATCTCTCTCTCTCTCTCTCTCACACACATACACACACACCCTTACTACACAAACTACACCATACCATACATACTCACACTCACACGCACCTGCTTCAACAAACCATCGACCAATGATCAGTAAGGAACCTATTCATTGCGGTTGAACAAGATCTTTGGCCCACATAACGGGGTTTCCCATCACGGATGTAAACATCTATCTATCTATCTATGTATCTATCTATCTGTGGATCTATCTGTCTGTCTGTCTGTCTGCCTGTCTGTCTGTCTGTCTGTATATCTATATATCGATCTAACTAATATATCTATCGGTTATATATCAACCTCTCTCTCATTCTCTCACACTCTCTCTCTCTCACAATCTGTGTCAGTCTCTCTCTATCTCTAGAAAGTGAATACAATAAATAACCTGTATTTGTTCCGGTAAGGGGTCATATTGCCCATTTGAAATAATAAAATGTTAAGAACAACATATTGTTTTGAACTACCTAATGAATGCAAGTCAGACATCCGTTTAACACAATGCAGTACAATATAATTGTATTTATCTTCAGTTTAAACTTGTTTATCCGATCATAATGTCATGTCCTCGAATTTGCATACTTGTGTAAGTTAAATATGCAACATATCCTTGTAAAACCACTTTAAAAAAGTTAATCGATTCATCAAATGAAGATATTATATATTCATTGGGGGTTTCTTGTTTTGTTTTTGTTATCGAAAAAAGGTATCTTTCAGATTATCATTCATTCTCTGAAGCTAGTGAAGCAATGTTGAGTCACACGTCTACACTCAAACAGCAAACAGCAATCAAAGTAATATAATCATTATAATATATCAACATGGTTAATATGGAATGCAGTAAGCTTCGCAGAAATGGATTAATCTTACAGACCTGTCCTCATCTTTACCCTTTCTTAAACTGCTAAAGACACCAAAACCTTCAAGATTTGCTTGTTCTTATACCAAATTCAGGGTTTTGGCATATGCCAGTTCACTGAAATCTGATTTATCTGGAATAAGAACACGTGCATTTTCAAGATTTTGATTATTTCAGTCTGGTTAGAACCAGACTTCGCTGTGATTATAATTAAGATAATTTCCAATGTATGACGTAGTGTGTGTATTGAACCATTTCATAGATGGTTCATAAATAAATAGGCGTGCAAGTCAGTGCTTCCGAACTTGCCGGAAACGAAATGTTCTATTCAATAGTCATGGTTAATAAAACTGTTGCATACGATTACACGTACTATATATTGAAGCACCTACTTATTTTGATCACGGACATGATGCGCTATAAACGTATTTGCTGATTTATTCATAAAATATCAAGGTAGAAAGTGTATGAACAATTCCGAGTCTTGTTTATAGAATAGACAACACGACAAACACACACCCACGCACACACACACACACACTCACACACACGCACGCACACACGCACACACACACACACACTCACACACACTCACACACACAGACTCACACACACGCGCACACACAATAACACACACACGCACACACACACTCACACATACGCACACACACACAGGGAGAGAAAGAGACAGAGAAATTAAGAGAGACAGATAGAGAGAGAGAGAGAGAGAAAGAATAAGGGACAGAAAGAAAGAGAGAGAAAGAAGGAGGGGCAGAGAGAGAGAGAGAGAGAGAGAGATCAAAATAGAGAGAGAGAGCAAAATACAGAGAGGTAAAAGAGAGTTTAAAAATTGTGTGTGTGTGTGTGAGTGTGTTTGCGAAAAAGAGAAGAAGAAGAGAGAGAGAGAGAGAGAGAGAATGAGAGAACAATAGAGAGGTAAAAGAGAGTTTAAATAGTGTGTGTGTGAGTGTGTTTGTGTGTGAGAGAGAAAGAGAGGAAGAGAGATAGAAAGAAAGAGAGAGAGAGAGAGAGTGTGGGAGAGAGAGAGGGAGAGAGAGAGAGAGAGAGAGGAGGGGTGAGGGAGGTTGGTTAGATTAAATGACGCACGCAACCGTTTTTTGCCATCTTTGTATCAAAGGGTTTCACTAATCCATGCTTCATGCAGTTTTATTTCACTTACTAATGTCATAATGTAGTGTAGTATATAAATGTCATTGTTTATCGCAACCTTCTGCTGGTACAGGAGTTATTTATCCTGTGCAGGAAAACCCATCTTATCGCCTATGACTATTGAGTCACCGAAAATAGACCAACATTTTCTTAAATAAATAATCTTAATTAAACGTCGAATTTTTTGTAATGAATATTACGATAGAGGAGTGGTTAATTACACCATAATAAACGAAGACAATATTTATTTCTATCTTCACAAGCGGTTTACCTAATAATCACAAGACAACTCTAGATATTTCAATAAATACGAATATTTTTCAATGGTGCAAATAGTTCACTGGTATAAAATATTATTATGTTCAATACTTATGTTAGCTATCTATCTTAAATTACCCCCGAATGCTAAAACATAAGAAATTATATGACGATATCAACTATCTAAACTTCATCTATCTAAAACATTTTTTAAAGATTATTGAATGAACACAATACGGTATTTAATCACTTTCTGAAATGTTTATTTTTCATTTTGTTTGATAATTATCATAAATTACTTTTATTTTACGCCAACAACAGATCGATTTCCTAAAAACAATAGCCACATAGTTAGTAGATCTTAAACTATGATAACGCGACAAATAGTTACTAGTGTTTTTCTCTAAATCTACAGAATGATACCAATGACTGCGCACGAATTCGAATAATATTATTGTGATGAAGTATATTATAGCAATCAGTAATCAAACTACTTGTATTATCTTGACTCTATCAGAGCATGCGCACAATGGTTTGGCCTCATTTCTAAAGTTCTAAAAACGAGACGAAGTAAACAATATAATAAGTTGAAAGAATTATGTCAGCCCAGCCATTAAAAAAAAAACCCCAAATAATCACACTGTATATTACCACCCCACCCCCCCCCCCTCCCACCTCAACCACAGATCTTTCCTCTTGCTATTATCTACGTTATGCTTTAAAGACCCCACCACCACACACACTCTCACAACCCAAACACACATATAAAAACGCACATACACACACCATCACATAAACGAAAACACACAAAAGCGCACACACACACATACACACCATCACACAAACAAGAACACACAAAAGCGTATACACACACCATCACACAAACGAAAACACACAAAAGCGCACACACACATACACACCATCACACAAACAAAAACACACAAAAGCGTACATACACACACACACCATCACACAAACGAAAACATACAAAAGCGCACACACACATACACACCATCACACAAACGAAAACACACAAAAGCGTACACACACACACCATCACACAAACGAAAACACACAAAAGCGTACACACACACACACCATCACACAAACAAACACACAAAAACGCACACACACAATCACAAAAATAAACACACAAAAACACACACACATACACCATCACACAAACAAACACACAAAAGCGCACAGACACACCATCACACAACAACCACACAAATAAACACACAAAAACGCACACACATACACAATCACACAAGAAAAACCCACACATACACACACACACACACACCATCACACAAGCAAACACACATACACAAACACACACTGCCCCGACTGTATTTCTGACAAAAATAAAGCGAGAATAGGGCTGTTGATAACGGAAATGAGTAATCAAGTTTTAGTAAAGAAGTGCTTAAGAATATCGAAGACAATACGGTTTTTCGTGTTCCTAGAACAAAATAAATATCTCGACATTTTCAAACAAACAATTATTGATAATGATATAAAAATGAAGTCCGAAAAAAAAAAAGAACAGGGAAAAAAAAGAGATCAATAAAAGGGGGGTCGACGCTCGCATAAAAGGGTCCAAAGACTCTCACGTCACTCAAGTACTGGGTACTTTTGAGAGAGAAAGAGAAAGAGAGAGAGAGCGAGCGAGAGGGAGAGAGATAGAGAGAAGATGAGATAGGAAGAGAGAGGGAGAGAAAGAGCGGGCGAGAGGGAGAGAAAGAGCGAGCGAGAGGGAGAGAGAGATAGAGACTATGACTCAGAGAAATAGAAAAAGAGAGCTGGAGATTCAGAGAAAGAGAAATTTGGGAAAGAGAGAGAGATAGAGAGACATATACATCATGTGTGTGTGTGTGTGTGTGTGTGTGTGTGGGAGAGAGAGAGAGAGAGAGAGAGAGAGAAAGAGCGAGAAAGAAAGAGAGGGAAAAAGAGAGCGAGCGAGAATAGAAAAAGATAAGAAGAAAGAGAAGAAAAAAGAGAAGATTAAGATAGAAGAGAGAGAGGGAGAGAGAGAGAGAGAGAGAGAGAGGGGGGGAGGTGGGGAGAGGGAGAGGGGGAGAGATAGAGATAGGGAGAGAGACACACAGAGAGAGAAAGAAAGAGAAAGACTCGAGGACAGGCGGATGGGCATGTCATGAGTCAGGGCATTACAGAGCCCTCACTGCCACAGGGGACCAGGTCCTCGAAATGTCCCCAATCGAATCATAATAATAGGAACCGGATGTTTTTAAGCCCGAATGATTATCATAATTATGAATGATTAAATTGAGGCCTATTTGCTTACCCCTACCCTGCCCCTTTACATGTTAGCGTTCCAACCACCTACCACTCACCCGCTGTGTATCATGTTGTTGTGGTAATATTATGCTTTGACTCAAAATTTGATTTTAACCCTTTCACTGCGAGGTCTGATTCAACCGCAACCGAAATATGCAAAAACCTTGAATATGTATGTGTTCTTATACAAGATAAATCAGATTTCAATGGACTGACATATGTCAAAAGCCTGAAATTCAGGCTGTTGGCATTATGTCAGTCGACTGAAATCTAATTTATCTGATACAAGAACAGGCAGGTTGTGAAGGTTTTGGTGTCCTTAGCAGTGAAAGGGTTAATTTCAGTTCGATTCAGGTGACCGACCAAGGTTAACCAATTGGTGTGTGTATGTGTGTGTATGTCAATGTGTCTGTGTGTATGTGAATGTGTGTGTTTGTGTGTGTATATGTGTGTGTATATCTGTGTGTGTATGTGTTTGTGTGTATGTGTGTGTGTATATGTGTGTGTATACGTGTGTGTGTATGTGTGTGTGTGTGTGTGTGTGTGTGTGAATGTGTGTGTATGTGTTTGTGTGTATGTGTGTGTGTGTATGTGAATGTGTGTGTATGTGTGTGTATGTGAATGTGTGTGTATGTGTGTGTGTATGTGTGTGTGTGTGCATGTGTGTGTGTGAATGTGTGTGTGTGTGTTTGTGTGTGTATGTGTGTGTGTATGTGTGTGTGTGCGTGTATGTGTGTGTATGTGTGTGTATGTATGTGTGTGTGTATGTGAATGTGTATGTATGTGCGTGTATGTGTGTATATGTGTATGTGTGTATGTGTGTGTATGTGTGTGTGTATGTGTGTGTGAATGTGTGTATGTGTGTGTATGTGTGTGTGTATGTGTGTGTATTTGTGTGTGTGTATGTGTGTGTGTATGTGTGTGTGAGTATATAACTGTTTGTGCATGTATACGTGTATGTGTGTGTGTATGTGTGTGTGAGTATATAACTGTTTGTGCGTGTACACGTGTATGTGTGTGTGTATGTGTGTGTGAGTATATAACTGTTTGTGCGTGTATACGTGTATGTGTGTGTGTATGTGTGTGTGAGTATATAACTGTTTGCTCATGTATGCATGCGTGTCTAGGTGACTGTTCATGTCGTGTCCTTACTATCTGAGTTTCTCAAGCTCGATCAGAGAAAGGGACACTGATAAAACCAGCGTCTAGGCTACTCAAAATAAATTATTCCGTTAATTGATCACCTCTCCGAATTCCATGACCCAAAGAGACTCCTCTAATAATTCAAGGCCCAGGCCTTTTTTTTTGAGTTGGTCAATGAAATGGGTGATTTGGGCCCATAAGATCCTCAGGGTACTTACTTATAGCCCTCAAAAGTTATTTTCTCTTTTACAACCCGGATCCTCCGCAAGTGGCATTTTAAGACAAAATATTTTGAGTCCAAGATCTTGAGATAGTAAACTCATTAATTGCACCCAACGTCTTAATCGCTATCTGATTCTTATTCATTACCTATAATGCTATCAATAAAAAGAAACGCTCGCCTGCACGGGCAGGCACTTACTTACTCATAAACACATTCACATACACGCACGTACGCACGCACACCCAAATACACCCACATCTACAAGCGCTATAAACAGGCTTAAAATAGAAAAAAACATTAACTTTTCATGCGTCAACATCTAAAAATAGTCACAAAGAAAAGACAAGGGAAGAGGATGGGATAAAATAAATTATGTCATCGATTTTGCATGGTTGACAGTCCCCATTAACTTTTCACTGCACTCTCCACTCAATGAAAACCACTTTGCAGCCACCTGTCACAAGATAAATTTGCATGAAAACCAACAACCAGACAAACAAAAAATACAGTTTATTCATCCAATGAATCACGTGTTACGCTTGCATCAATTTTTTTAAAAATTTAGATTCAGATCCTGATTAATTCTTGGTTCACGTGAGTTGATCTGCTATCCCCCCACCCTCCCTGCTCACAGTAATGTGCTCACTCACACCCACTCGCCCGATTGTCGCTGTGGTCTCGCAGTGATGGCGTTGACACCCGCAGGAATTAGGGTAATTTTCGACAACTCATTGTCCGATCACGAACAGGTGTTTGACAACATTTTTTTTCAGCTGCAATTATTTTGTTGTACGAGTTAAAAAAATAAAGAAATAAATGAATGAAAAATAAAACCAATCCCCAATTATAAATGATTGCCCGTGTTAACAAGCAAATTTATTCCTGGTCATTAAAGCAACGAATTTGTGTAGTTAAAGAGAGGCATCTGTCGCTGGAATTGGGGAGGGATTGGTCAACCAGAACTTATGGACTGTTCTGGCAAGTAAATAATTGACTCCCCTCTAAGTCAAAATAAAGTTAATAAAAAAACATCTCTCTATTTCCGTCTTTCTCGGTCAAGGTAAGATCTTATGTTTTTATGGCCAACAGATTAATATTATTACACTGTTGTAACACTATATATCATAGTATTTATTAAGACGGTGATAATATAGTAATAAATTATAATATCATATTAAAAAACCCTCGGGACATCCGGCTTCGTGTGACTAGAAAAACATTCATTTTCCCGGTATGCCATTTTTCACAGCTGATGAATCGAAATAAAATGATGCCGAAAATGGTATTGTGCAATGCACGACTAATCTCCGAGCGGATTACGGAGCGAATTAGAAATCGGGAGGGCGGTAGCGGGTTCCCCGGAGGGTGCCTATCACTAAGAGGATTAACAATCCCCCCAGCCCTCTGTGTCAGTCAGGCATTAAAGATGCAGTGATCGATACTTGATCAATAATGTATCAACTTTGAGGACACAGGAAGGCTCATAACCTAGATATGTCAGTCAACTTGTATCTAATGCCTCGAGGAGAGAGAGATGTGACAGTTTGAAGCGGTTCTCATTAATCTATATACAATAAAAATGCTACTCGTCTATCATGCTCTAAAATGATTTGAAAGGAAAGAGTAATTGAGAGAAAAAAAAAGTAATTTCTGGATTGGGCGATAAAGCCAGAAACAGTTGTGAAAAAAGGATGATATATATATATTTTTTTAAATCTGTAAACAACAACGAAAACAACCAACCACCACCCCCCCCCAACAACAACAACACCAACACCCCGCCGCCCCCCCCCCCCCACCCGCAGTCTAATTACACTATGGTGGAAATCAGTCGAAAAGCTTTTTTCCATTACATGATTGAGTATTGATGTCTCTATATTCAAAAAGAAGAAGAAAGAAATATCAATGCTGAAATAACTTCCCCGAGGACATGCACGACCAGAAGATTACTGTGTATCCCATACACACCATTAATCTTTTGCTGAAGACAGCTGATATCAATCAGCTCGCCTGTGGGCTCACGCTCTTTCTTCTCTCTCTCTCTCTCTCTCTCTCTCTCTCTCTCTCATCGCACTCCCCTGTCTTACTCTCTCTTTCTCTCTCTTCTCCTACTTCTCCCCCCTCTCACTCTTTTGCTATTTCTCTCTCTAATCCCCTCTCTTTCTCTCTCTCTCCCCACTTCTCCCCCTCTCTCTATTTTGGTATTTCTCTCTCTCCCCACTTATCCCCTCTCTTTCTCTCTCTCTATCTCTTTTTCTATTTCTTTCTTTCTCTCTCTCTCTCTTTTTCTATTCCTTTTTCTCTCTCTCCTCTCACTTTCTCTCTCTCTCATCTCTCTCGCCTCTCTTTTCTACCTCTCATCTCTCTTTCTGTCTCTCCCTCTGTCTCTCCCTCTCTCTTCAATTTCTCTTTCTGGCACTCTCATATCTTTCTATTTTTCCTCTCTCTCTCTCTCTCTCTCTCCATTCCTTCATTTCCCCTCTCATTTCGCTCTCTCCCCATCCCGTCTCTCTCTAGCTCGTTCTTATGCCATCATCTATTTCTGCTTTCTCTCTTAACCCCCTAAGGAATGACATGTTATCGAAGTTTGTGCCTGTAGTACTAGTAAAGTTAGTGTTTAGAATCAATTACCTAGCCACCCGAAAAAAAATATTGATGTGTGAATAGACACGCAGCTCGATGGCTATAACCTGTATATTATATTATAATTACCATATAATATAGATCTATATAGTAGGATACCTCACATCAGCAAAATGTTATTTTAATTTACATTGGTAGAGGCGGAATGCGATTATTTCTATAAAAAAATATAATATTATATGTATTCTCTGCTTTTAGACCTGATATCGGAATATCTCTCACTCAATCGACTCATAGCTTTACCATGGCGCTATTTTAGACCTGTTTAAAGGGTTTCACCATTCGTTATACAATTTATTATTCATACCACCGTGAGCAACGCACACCGCACTACTTTCCCAGCAATCAGTTTTCTCGCATTCCACCGCCTCCACAAGTGTCTTACTTTTTCTCTAGATTTGTTCCTAAATTACTCGGTGTATTTATTACCTTTGGTCCAAACATAACTGAACACCCATTAGGCCTGGTCTATCTCTCCATCTCGCCGCCATGCCAAGCTTATCTTCAGTTGATTCATCTGTTTCCCTACGTTCTCCACTTACCTACCCAGTCCTTCTCTCATTCCGCAGAGGCGTTAGTCGCTACATAAAGATTGTTCTGCGCAAGCGAAGTCTCTGGCTGTTGTAAACAATCACAAGCCTTGCTGACCCCCCCCCCCCTTTCACACCCCGGCCTCCCTTTCCTCCATTCTCTGATCTTAACAATAGGATTTCTCGCCGCATTGGCAATTATTCTATTGTTATTTTTCAATAATGCTCATTTTTTCTTCTTCATTTAGCTTTGACAGGTCAACAGAACAATGGGGACACTTATACATCTTTGTGTGTAGAGATTCATTGCTTGAAATAGTGAGCTCGACCACACACTCTAGTCGTGCTATGTATAGCACACAATGTGTCATATGGAATGTGAGTACACACTTTTATGCACAGTTTAAAAACAATACATATTATAATATACACACACCTACTCACACCAAATTACAGATACACAATATTTGACTGACGTAACATATCTAGTTAAAAGCTAATCGGCTTAGAAAGAAAAAAAATAACAACAACAAAATAAATGACACAATCAGAATGGCACTCTCTGTCCCTGACCATTCCTGCTCCTCATCCCCCCATTCTCTCTCTCTCTCTTTCGTCTAATCTCTTGTGGTCTGCGATGATTTACTGCAATTCTCTCCTTTCACCTGCCCCGTACGAGACCGACCAAGAAAGTGGGCTTGTTCTGATTTCTGGCTCTGTCTACAGACTACAGAAAAAAAACGATCAACATCTGCTAGTCTACCTACGCTTGGTACGAAAGGTGTCAGCATATTTTACCTCTTGCTAACAAACTATAAAACATGACATGCATTTCCTCCGTCTATCACCCGGGAAAACAAGCACATAAATTCGGTCGTAGAATGGAAATATCGGCGTCCTTTTTACAATTGACATGCATGCAGTGTGGCGGGCTGCATAGGCCCAACAACATCCCAGCCCGGGGTCGTAGAGAATAAGGTCACGGTGAACAGGGAGTGTTGTTTGTTGTGTGGTGTGGGGCGTGTGCAACGAAATGGATCTAGGTCAAGGTCTCTCAGCGAAGGGCAGATTAAGGTGGGGATAACAAACAAGGTGAGCAGCTCAGATCAATAATGGCCTTTCTTTGTTTTAGCACCATCCATGCCATTGTGTAAACATCATCATCAGCCCTCTTTTTTATATTCCAGATTACATTCCCTGTTTGTCTATGTAGATCACCCTCTGATGTTGTGTTGGTAAAATCATGGATTGTTTGCTCATTTGATTTGTCCCCTATCAGTTAGTGTTTGGATCTCAGGAAACTTAGATGTAGAAATTTTAGTAGTATGTAGTTAGTAATGACAGCAGCAGCAGCAGCAGCATTGTGGTAGTAATAGTAGTAGTAGTAGTAGTAGTAGTAGTAGTAATAGTAGTAATGTAGTAGTAGTAGTAGTAATAGTAGTAATGTAGTAGTAGTAGTAGTAGTAGTAGTAATAGTAGTAATGTAGTAGTAGTAGTAGTAATAGTAGTAATGTAGTAGTAGTAGTAGTAATGTAGTAGTAGTAGTAGTAGTAGTAGTAGTAGTAGTAGTAGTAGTTGTTGTTGTTGGTTTAGCAGTAGTAGTTGTTGTTGTTGGTTTAGCAGTAGCAGCTGGTGTGTTATTGAGGTGGTGTCAGAAGTCGTGTAAAAACCATTTAATGTGCGTTTTTTATTTAGTCAAAAAGCATTTCCATAATGATTCTCCAAATTATTTATTGATCTCTATATCATTCCACATGGGTTCTTATGTTTTAAATTGTAAAAATATCTGGCCTTTTAAGTAGCTTATCATCTTACTAACCCCTGGGCGCTGATATGACCTTAGCAGTTGAAAGAGCCCGAAAACTATCAATAAACAGCCAAGCAAAACCACAAGTGGCTTGTATTTAAAATATCTTTTACTTGTGCTTTTCACTTGATCCTTCAAAATGGTAAAGCCTTTGTGCTTGAATACCCCAGAGACAGAAAGACACACAGACAGACAGACAGAGAGTGAGAATTAAGAGATAGATAGATAGATACATAGATAGATAGATTCATAAAGAGATAGAAATGTGGATTCATAGATCGATATATAAAGGGGTTAACTGACTTAAGATTTGATCCTTGATATGGAGTCTAGTACAAAACAATAATGAAACCGATTTCCTCGGAAGACAGTCTAAAATATCTTTGTTTTCCTTACCTCCATGTTATGATATTATTATACCTAGCCATCTCACGCAGCGATAATTGACCGATTTTAAATATCTTAGGAAAAGGCTGAGATATCATGCCGTCAGAGGAAAGGTAGACAACCAGGATATTTACCCGTACAAAAACAGCCACACTATTATTACTCTTAAAGCTGATTGGCTACTTCTAAGAATAACAGTAAGGATATGACGTAGTTTTGCCGTTACCATAGCAACATTATAATTAATATCAGTCTAAAAGTGCGATGAAAATAGCGACTTCTCTTTCTAAGGATTCACGATTTTTTGGTCTACCACAGAGAATAATAAAAAAAACCACAAAAAAACAAACAAAGAACGAACGAGTTTTGTTTTTTTACAAACTGAAATCGTGCGTGTATTACATTCAAATATTCGGTATTTAAACCCCTCTTAAAAGCTCTTCAATATTTCAAAGGGAGGAAATAGCAATAAATGGCATGGCCTTAAGCAATATTATCATTATTCGTCTGGTTTTAACCCTTTCACAAGGGGTCTGATTCTAACTGAACGGAAATATGCAAAATCTTAAAAATGTACGAGTCCTTATACCAGAGGAATCAGATTTCAGTGAACTGACATATTATATCAGTCCACTGAAATCTGATTCATCTGTTGTAAGAACAGGCAAATCTTTAAAGAATTTGGTGTCTTTAGCAGTGAAAGGGTTCAAGAATAGACGAAGAGACGTTCAGTCGCCGAGACTGCATTACGTTACTGCACTGCTTGAAAATGATCTGTTCTCGCATTGGCTTCGTGGTAACGCGTCCGCATCGGAAACGGTAGATCGGGGGTTCGAATTGGCGTTATTGGAACTGTGCTAGGACTGGTTGTCCCGATGTCAGCATACTGTGATACAGGGGGAGTGTTTGAGTGTGATCTCCGTTTATATGTGTATGACGGCACGATAATATGTCTAGCTAGAGAGCTTCTCCTTTGAAGGCAATAACCAACCCAAAAAGAGCTATTCGCAACAACATTGTGTAAAACAGGGGATCACTAGGCCAGTGGGTATCAAAGGTGAAACAAAGGGAGTGGTTAACAGGCCAGAATTGTGTGACAAAGACAAAGCAAGACAAACAAAAACGCAACGTTTTGACCCAAGGTTTTCATCATGGCAAACAAGACTTTTAATGTCACGATAAAAGTCCAAGAAAACAGTTTTAACATGATTTAAAAAAATGAGGGGACATTGAAGGGGTTTGTAGGGTGGATTCGAACGAAGAGCCTACCAAATTTGCCTCGCCAAGCCAAAACAACGTTTATACCAACTAGTCAATTCCTTACCATTAGTTTTATTCTATCAGAAAAGAATGTCTTACTTCATTGGCCTTGTTTCTTATCGGCAATTTTGTAACCCTTTATCTTGTTTGTCTCCATATTGTACAATCACCCACCATGTTCATGTTAGGGACGGAAGGATGTCCACCTCAGGTTTAATCAAGTGCTTTTATCATACTTACAATGTCATACTGTTCGTTACATCAAAAAGGCCTTCGATTAGCAGACATGATTCTAGATCCCTTTAATAATTTTTCTTCACCTCTCTCCTCCTCCGTCTCCTCCTCTTCCTCCTCCTCCTCCCTCTCCTCCCTCTCCTCCCCCTCCTTCTCCGCTACCCACCCTGTCTCCTCCTCAATGTTATTTATCCTGTTAATTTTTTAAAAGGGGACATCCTTCAGGTAGGAAAAAACAAGAGCAGGAAAACTGTCAACCGATTGCACTAGTACATAAACTTTAACGGTATGGAAAATTCTGTAAAAATTCCGACCTTATGTTAGATAAATTTTGACAATATCACGTGCAGAAAGTACCCTTGTCTACACGGAGACAGTTATCATTTACCAAAAGGTCATCTTGACAAAAAGAAACCACGCCTCAATTTAGATACCTGGGACAACGTATTAACCCTTCCTTTCAGTGCTAAGGCCACACAAATCTTCAAGATTTGCCTGCTCTTCTACCTGATTAATCAGTTAATCAGGTTTCAGTGAACTGACATAATATGCCAAAAGCCTCAAAATTCAGGCTTTTGGCATATGTCAGTTCACTGAAATCTGATTTATCTGACATACAACACCTACATTTTTCAAGATTTTGCATATTTAAATTGGTTTAGACTCAGACCTCGGCGTAATGGGGTTAACACATCATAGAAGACTGTGGTGACATTCTAATTAACGCTTCAAGTGTTTATAGCACTTGTCCACGTTGGTCGTTTCTAATATGGCATAGTGATGACGGCTGCAGTATTTTTTTTCTTTGACTTCATTGCGTCGGAAGAAGAAAATTTGTGTCATTTCCTTTCATGTTTAACCGAGTTCCAGAAAGATCTTTTATAGTGATGAAATATTTATCAAATTCTGCAAAAGATGTTCCTGGCCTTTGGTATCTCATTGTCGACATCATCTTTTCATGAAATTAATTCTGGACAGATATACACACACATATATATATATAAATTTATCATAAAACTAAAAGAAATATAAGAAATAAAAAAAAAATTCATTATGGTGCAATGGAAAAGAGTAATTGATTTTGAATTGTAAAGCATATTATATTTTTCACATGTGATACTAAACAACCCCCATGCCACCCCCTAAAAGAAAACACCCCCCCCCCCCAAAAACAAAAAAAAACACAACAACAACCCCTACTCCACATCCCACAGTTTTCTAACTGAGCTTTTCTTTAGATATTTCCTTCAACGCAGATAAAAGGAAACCCTGGTGCCTCATAAAACATCAGTCTTTAAACCCCTTAGCAAATGCTCATATCTTTATTTGCAGGCCTAACATTGCCAACAGTATTATTTAGATATTTAATTCAACAAAACCCAAAGGTTTTGAAGGACAAATTAGAATGTTGATGCGATATCAATATTGATATCAAGATTCCTCACCACACTATCGTTGCTTATTACACCCATTTACATCCGCATACACACACATACACACATATACACATATACACACCGACATACCCCCCCCCCCCCCAGCACACATACACACACATACACATCAACACACTTACACACATGCACACACACACATACACTCACACACACATACATAAACACACTTACACACATACACACACACATACACACATACGCCACTAACACAACTATCACCAACAAAAACAACAAAAACGAACACAAACAAACGCTAGATAATACACACTCAAACACCCGAATGCATTAACACATTAAAACACTACACTTAAAGACAACAAACAGAAGAGAACCGGATATCCCCTTTGAGAGTCTTAATGCAACTATAATTCATTTTTATTCCCGATGACTCAATCCTACCCGAGATAAAGAGGGGGAGGGAAACGGGTTTCCGTTGGGTTATCTCTAAGAAAGAGAGCCATGAATATCAATAGATCCTTAGCGTGTTCTTGATGAGCTAAGCAGATAACAATTCTTGGCGCCAAAAAGATCAGTGAAGATATTAATAGCCGTGTTGGCTCTATCGTCTACGCAATCTTGGTAAACATTGGAGTCTTGCCAACTTCAAAGACCGTAATAGGGACAATAGACTCGCCGGATATCGCAATGGGCACGGGGGAATAGAGCAGATACTAAAATGCGAGGAGGTGTAAAGCAATTTAGGGCTGAAAGAGAGAGCAAATTTATTGTCTGTAGAGTCAGTAAAGGTCATGATATTAAACAAATTAATGTGGTCCAAAATGATTCGCGATAAATTCGGCATACTGGTTGTTCGGTCAGTCGTTTTTAACCCTTTCAATGCTAAGGGCCCCAACATCTTCAAGAAAAATCAGATTTCAGTGAACTGACATATGCCAAAAACCTGAATTTAAGGCTTTTGGCAAATATCAGTCCTCTGAAATCTGATTTATCCGGTATAAGAACATGAACATTAATATTTTGCATATTTCAGTTGGGCTAGAATCAGACCTCGCTGTGAAAGGTCAATCTAGTTTACAGAACACATTGACACTAAAACATTGAAGTAGAGTTATCCTAAAAATTATAATCAAATTATGTCATATTTATATGTCGGCGTCGCAGCTACAACTACATGACTTGATCATTTTGAACAGCATCAAATATCAGGTCATGATGGTACGAATATGAATATTAAGGTTTTTTGCTTTAATTGTGTATATTAGATGTGCATATTATGTATGTGTGTGTGTGCGTGTGTGTGTGGGGGGGGGGGGGGGGGTGTTTGTATGACTGTTTTTGTGTACGTCAATGTTTGTGTGTTTGCGCACACACTGTCACTTAAAATATATTGATAAAGAATATAATATCATAAGCTTTTGGCCAAGATCGGTCGATCATCTTTGCAGTCGAAAAAATGGCAAAATAACAACAACCCCACAACCGAAAAGCACTAAGGAATATTATTATAAACACTTTTATCCGTTTTAACAAGAACTGACGTGGCGTGATACTTTGTCGCAACATTTGCCGTATACTTAGCTACTAAAATGGCTGGTTTCCTGTTGGACAAATTCAACTCCCAAATTGTCCCGTCGCTCTGAAGCGATCAACCATGAAATCTAAAAAGCGTCAAAACAAACTTTCAAGCGGTCTTTCTTCCTCGCCGTCAAATCCTATTTGGGAGAAGAGATCTTATTCATATAGATCTATTTTGACGCGAGGTTACTCATGTATTGCCCTTACAATGTTATCATGAACGCTATCTTAAGGGAAGACTCAATCTGATTTATTCAAATGTTAAAAATGGTTTTAAATCATGACAGCTCGCCTCACTGGGAGCATCGGACCACAACATGATTCTAAAGATGTCTAGCTGGAAGACCACACTTAAATCAGCCCCTTTAAGGAAAAGGAAAATCATAGTACAGGACAAGAACACTAAGTCTATGGCAATGGGTGCCGTAGAAGGTCCCAAGTTCGAACCCGCCACCGGCCACTTTTCCACTTTTCAATTTTTCTGCTTTCTATGGCTTTATTTCGTCTACATTGCAATAAAAATCCAGCAATGTTTATAAACCTGTTTGATAGATCAAGCAACCTGAAGGGGTATCCCTCTCGCTTTAAAAAGACTTCAAATTACTACCATGCCAAACATTAAGAATCTCAAACTTATGAATGATTTTAGAGCTGTAGAATTACACTCACTACAACTTAACCCTTTATTGAACACTCACTTGCTCCACACCAATTTGTCTATAAATCAAATAGGAGGGCTGTAGATGCAATCCTCTATATCAAACTGACAATAAGGCTTTTGGCATATGTCAATTCACTGAAATCTGATTTATCTGGTATAAGAACGCATACATTTTTAAGATTTTGCATATTATTCAGTTGGGCTTGAATCAGACCTTGCAGTGAAAGGGTTAATAAACATCGTATGTAATGTCCCAAACAACCATGTCAGAACCTTAATTTTCGATATCCTGAGTGCATTCAATTCCAATTAGCCTCACATATTGAAACCAAAGCTATTGGATTTTGGTGTAACAAAAGATATTACTTTATGGATCCTTGATTAACTTACAGGAAGACCCCCAGTTGTCTGCGTAAGATCTAAAAGAAATAAAGAATATCATCAATAAATCATGTTCTATTGATACAATGATAACGTCATAGAGACGTTAACCAACGAAGAAACAATAGGAGAACAACCAATGAAAAAAAAAGTGAAAAAAATTATTGGTTGAAATGGAATTCTATTTCTAGCATGCACTTGAACCTTCAAAGATGCCAGAATCACGCACGCCTGACAATCATTGGTTGGTTGAATGGTGCCTGTTTACTGTTTACACGCACTTTTAAACACAATTCCGTCATATAACGGTGTAACACAGACATTGTCTGCACAAGAAATCGTCTCAAAATCATCAGATTATCTGCTCAAAATAGCGCATATTGGGAAAGCATACATTCAATAGTTCATGTCCGTCGTTGTGTACATAAATGTATGTTTTCGATCCTTTTGTAAGCAGTTAAAAATATCTTTATAAAAAGAAAATTGTCTATTATAACCATTTATATAATCCTGTGTCATCAAATTATTCGAACCTTCTCCAAGTCCTCGTGCAGTCTTTGATCCATGCTCTGCTACAGTTTATGGACAGACCGCCTGTTGCTTCCCAAATGCCTGACAGAGGTTCTTGTTTGGCAACGTTTAATCAATTTGTGGATAAAAACGGGGCTAGATAAATTATTTTTAGTTGTATTTGCTGGTTTTTCCATGTATCTATAAATAGTCGGCACTACTCCAGTGCGTGACATATGTAAGCAATGATAGGTTAGATCAAAATATTTAGTTTTCGTGATCTTGTTATCAGAATATCAGTTTACATGCTCAGAACCAAACAAAATTGTTCATGTTTAATATCTTATTAAAGGGGTATGATCAATATAATATAGAGCGAAATAAAAAGACATGAGAGATAGAGGGATAGATAAATAGATAGAGAGATAGTTAAAGAGAGATAGAGACAGAGAGAGAGAGAGGGGGTGGGGGAGAAAGAGAGAAAGAGAGGGAAAGAAATATATTTGGAGGGGGAGAGAAAGAGAGAGAAAGAAAGAAAGAAAGAGAGAGAGTGAGAGAGAAAGAGAGAGAGAGAGAGAGAGAGTGAGAGAGAGTAACGGGAGTAGGTGAACGAATGATTTTTATCATATGGCCTTTAAAGATAGTTTATCTGAATTGAAATTAGATATTTTTCATATGTTTGTTCTCTTCGAACATAATGTAATCGCTGAGGGAACAAATTTTAGCATTTATTGTATTTCAGGAGAGTTTTCAATTCTTTCACCGCAGAGTCCAATAAATATAACCGAACATAAAAAATATGACGGGTTGTCATACCAGATAAATAAGATGTCAGTCCACTGAAAGTGTGTATATCCAAAATTAGAAAAGGCATATCCTAAAGATTATGACATCTAGTTAGAGGCTTAAGAAATAACCTTAGCATTGAACGGGTTAAAGGCTACCATAAGGCCATTGTCTTACTGCTCGGTTCAAATCCTGCCAGTGTTGAATCACCTGATATTATTACTTCATGTTCTATAGTTTCTGAGTTAACCTTATACGCGTTGAAATGGGCTTCACACTTTTCAAACCTTTTCTTTAAGAGGGAAGAAAGTACATCCCATTTATGATATTACTGGTTATGATTGAGGATTTACTAGTTGGATGGTTTGGCCACTCATGAAATTCAAAACAGTCAAACAGGGCCGAAATCGAGCTAAAATCTTAGTCCCACGTTATAACATCGTTACCAGGTCGCTAGCGTCAGTATAATATTTATCTATTATAAAATCCAATGATTCTCTCTCAATGCAATGCAATATTATACACTATGCAAATAATTATACGCTATTCGGTTTCTTTAACAGGGGAGAGAAGATTCAAAGTCAAAGTCTAATCTTTGGGGATTTATCTCCCATGTAATTTGAAACCAGCAAAATATCAGAGATATCCTTTTCCAATAGCTTTCTCACATAACATTATCTGCTAGTCTTCAACCTACACGAGAATATATTGTAATATATCTTACAACCTTGCTCTATGCAAAAGTTAACTGAGAGATTGATTGCTTTATTATATATTATTCTTTTTTTTTTCAAGTAGAAGATAATGCCAACAGTCTGAGAATTTATCAGAGATAAAGGTTGTAGTAAGACTTAACTTTTATATATACCTCTAACTGGACAGCATTGCACATAACTAAAAAAAAGAAACACTTTATTATATTTCCATCTATTATCTACTCCGTCTTGGTAGATAATATAAAAATATTAACAGACCAGTAGTTTTTCCTCTTCCTCCCACTCCCTTTTCCTCCTTTCCATCTTCTCTCTATCCCCTCTCCTCTACCTATACATCTCTCCCAATCTATAAATCCATAGTTATTCCTCAATTCATAGACTACTGTCTGTCTCTTTCCATATCAGAGTATACCTCGTGCACCTATTAAAATATGTGCTTGTAACCAAAAATACATTTACACATAACTATCCCATACACACTCCATGCTGGCACATAATCTTACATTTGAGGTTAAACAAATGCAATGCTTGCACTGAAGTTTACAAGTGGTAAAAAGATTCGATTAAGATATTCTGATCTGCTATAACAAAAACAAAATAAGTTTATAACAAAAAAATCGAAACTTCTACATTTTTAAATTATGCTCTACAAGTGGCAATGTGAAAAAATTAGTACATTGTGAGGTCTGCCTTTCATCATTTCAAATTGACTCACAGGAGGCCAAATAGTTTCACATTATTACAGAAAGTATTAAATCACAGTAAAAAAAGCCCTAAATTTTTCATTTAATATTTCTCTCCCACCGCCCTTTTCGTTTCGTTTTTCAGTTTCTTGGGAGATCAATATTTTGACTTGCTGACGTTTTTCTGATGATTGTTTTTTTTCTCGTCCGGTCTTCTTCTTCTTCTTCTTCTTCTTCTTCTTCTTCTTCTTCTTCTTTTTCTTCTTCTTTTTGACTTCTGAGTGACTTGTAACTTGAATAGTAATAAAATCTCTACTTCAAATTGTGTAAACATAACCCATGTGTGTAATAGAACAAGAGGTTGCTGCAACAACTCCTCTCTCCCTTTCTAAAGAAAGTGTTTTTGCTTCATCTCATTCTCTCACCCAAGCTTTGTTGATAGTAAATTATATGTAAGTTATTTTAAAACAATTTGGGCGTGGTTAGCAGAATAATAACTTTCGTGTGAAAATGTGAAAAATTTCTCAGGGAGCTCTCCGAGAGACTGTCAATTATAGAATAGTAGCTCCACCATGAGTGGTTCTAGCACGGTGAGGCAAAAACAATTCAGAGAGAAAGAGAGAGAGAGAGAGAGAGGGGAGAGAAAGAGAAAGAAAGAGAGAGAGAGAGAGAGAGAGAGGGAGGGAGAGAGGAAATAAGTGCAAGATACAGAGAGAGAGAGGGAGAGAGACAGAAAGAGAGTGAGGGGGGGAGAAAGAGAGAGAGAGAGAGAGGAAGGTGGTGAAAGAGACAGAGGGAAAGGGAGAGAGAGGACGGGAGTGAAAGAGACAGATAGAGAGAGATATATAGAAAGAGAGTGAGGGAAGGAGAGAGAGAGAGGACATGAGTGAAAAATACACACACTCGAACGGAGATAGAGAGAGAGAATGATAGAGCGATAGAGTGGAGGGAGAGAGAAAAGGAGAGAGAGAGAGAGAGAGAGTGCAGAGGGCAGGCATTCGCCCTATTCGGACCACGATGGGCTTAGAGTGTGTAAAACAACACAAGGCAAATACTCATACAACGCGGGAGAAAATTTACAACTGTTTTAAACTAGCTCTATCCCACTCTAGATTGGCGAGGAGATTAGAACACAAGAGCTAATAATATGCGATAAGCACCATGGGGAAGTTTTAACCCTTTCTATGCTAACGACACCAAAATCTTCATTTGCCTGTTTTCATACTAAATAAATCAGATTTCAGTGAACTGACTTATGGCATAAGTCAGTTAACTGAAATCTGATTTATCTGGTATAAGAACTCGTGCATTAAAAAAACCGATTTTGGATATTTTAATTGGGTTCGAATCAGACCTCGCTGTGAAAGGGTTAATGGAAGGAAAATGAAGAGAGGGGGTCTGGGTGTTAGAGGTGAGAGGGGAGGGTGGGGCAGAATGGGCAGGGGTGGGTGGGGAGGCAGCTGTATTCATTCGCCCTCAGTGTGAAGTAATTTAAGAAACGGTTTCTTCTACTTTTTCTTTTAGGGGTATTTTTTTTTTCGTTTTTAATTGCGTGGCACTATAGAACTGCGTCGCGTAATGCTTGAAAGACGCCTGTTGATCTTGGAGAAGGGACCTTTCAGGGTTTTAAATAGTGCTTCAGGCAATGTTAAGAAGACGAGGGTATCTATCATTTATGATGATTTGTTATCTTATTCCATTCATCTTGCCCCAGTTCTTTTCTTTAATTTCTACTCTCTGCTGCAGATTGAGACCATGGGGAAATGCGCACCATTAATGCACGACAAAAGATCCTGTGCAGATGCACTTGTTACGTGGTCCTATTCTAATCTCTGCGGCTATGGGGGAGGGTGGAGGGAAGGAGGTAGGATTGTGGAGGGAGGAGGGGGGGGGGAGAAGATAAAAGACCTTTTTTCTCGCTCCAACCGCAGACTGCTTTTGACTTTGCGGTTTTGGGTTGCTGTAAATAAATCGTGGTGGGCTGAGGAGGATCTTGACATGGTTGGCTGGGCCTGAATGCAACAGGAAACTGTGTCAGCACGTAGACTGATTTGGTTGTGTCATTGGTTTCCGGCAAAACCGCCCCTTCGGGAGAGAGATCTTATAAAATCCCGGCGTCGTCAAAGAGTGATAGAGATTTCCAATTCAAAGACATGAACAGAATTTATTTAAGCTTCTGCGACGTGTCATGGTTTTTGTATCCACTGCGTCACGCGCAGAACAGCGTAGTTATAGTATGGGATTTTATGTGTCAGACCGCAAAACTGACACAAACCTGCCACTTGAGTGTATGCGGTTTCGAAATTTTATTATTCCTTTAACCATAGCAGACGGTCGGAACGCTGAGCGGGTAAATTCAATAAAACTAGATAGTTATATCATGACATGAAGCGTAATGAATAGCTTCGCGTTGCTTGAACTAATTGCTAGTCTATCAGATGCGATAGTATCATCAGATGGGAGACATTATACGGAGAGAAGATAATCATACGAAGTTCTTCGGGAAGACTGTCAAAATAAACTCTAGACCGGTCTGTTTGTTGTAGATTGCACGCCCTCCATCAGAGCTTCTTTCAAAAACCAATAAGTGCATCGGGATCACTGCCCGCTGCGAGAAGTTTCAAAGATAGAGGAAAGGATAGGTAACATTATAATAGAGAAAAAATATAACAAAATTTTAAATGCCAAAGCTGAAACAAAGGGAGTGATTAATTGGCCAGTATATTACGACAAAGACTAAACAAGCGACGTTTCGACCAAAGGTCTTTATCAAGATAAACGAAATAACAAAATAACAAAATAATCAAACAAGTAAAAACTTAGCTGCGTGTTGTGACACCAGACTTCGTCTTTTGTTGATGAGAAGTAGTGGAGGACGAAACGATATAATGGAATAATGGAAGCGACGTTCAAAGGTTTAACATTGCAATAAATTTATTCAAGACATGGGAGCACAAATATGTGTTTTTAGTCAAAATTAACAATAATAATAATGGATGACATTTTTTAGCGCATCTCCACCAAAGTGCTCGATGTGCTATTATAAATTGCAAATAATTGGGGGGGGTGTGGTG
>JAUEKZ010209467.1:0-10519 GCA_031471865.1 Melibe leonina
CTAAAGGCATTATCGTTATACGACGTTTTAAAGACCTTATCGTTATACGACGTTCTAAAGACCTTATCGTTATACGATGTTTTAAAAGCCTTAACGTTATTCGACGTTCTAAAGGCCTTATCATTATACGATGTTTTAAAAGCCTTATCGTTATACGATGTTCTGAAGGCCTTATCATTATACGATGTTCTAAATGCCTTATCGTTATACGATGTTCTAAAGGCCTTATCGTTATACGACGTTCTAAAGGCCTTATCGTTATACGACGTTCTAAAGGCATTATCGTTATACGACGTTTTAAAGACCTTATCGTTATACGACGTTCTAAAGACCTTATCGTTATACGACGTTCTAAAGGCCTTATCGTTATATGACGTTCTAAAGGCATTATCGTTATACGACGTTTTAAAGACCTTATCGTTATACGACGTTCTAAAGACCTTATCGTTATACGATGTTTTAAAAGCCTTAACGTTATTCGACGTTCTAAAGGCCTTATCATTATACGATGTTTTAAAAGCCTTATCGTTATACGATGTTCTGAAGGCCTTATCATTATACGATGTTCTAAAAGCCTTGTCGTTATACGATGTTCTAAATGCCTTATCGTTATACGATGTTCTAAAGGCCTTATCTTTATACGATGTTCTAAAAGCCTTATCGTTATACGATGTTCTAAAAGCCTTGTCGTTATACGATGTTCTAAATGCCTTATTGTTATATTACGTTCTAAAGACCTTATCGTTATACGAAGACGTTCCAAAGGCCTTATCGTTATACGACAACGTTCTACAAGCCTTATCGTTATACGATGTTCTAAAGGCCTTATCTTTATACGATGTTCTAAAAGCCTTCTCGTTATACGATGTTCTAAATGCCTTATTGTTATATGACGTTCTAAATGCCGTATCGTTATACGACGACGTTCTGAAGAAAGGACCTGTTGTAGTTAGACATCTTCGGCACCTCCTAACTTTAATCTGATTGGAATAACTTATTACAAATGTAACAGAAAAAAGTGAACGCATGACTAGGTAACAGAAATGGTAAAAGTCTATGCCTTATTTTTATAACATGTCGGCAAAGACTATGTAGCACACTATTGGCCGATCACATGCTTACCATAAGGTTGTGAGAGTTCATCTTCCAAATTGAATAACTAAACAAAATCCAGGAAAGGGAGCTCTCTCTGTATCCTACATAATACAATGAGTCACCTTCTTCAATAGCATATCATTCACAACTAGGGTATAAAACATACAATACATTTTTTCCTTTCTTTTTTACCAGTCGGCCTGTGGCAGTGATTGGATGAAGACAGAGTGAATCAAGAAACATTCCGAAGACGTGAAACACTCTTGCAAGAGAGACAGCAGATTCACACATTCATTGACTTTGTTATTCCCATTGTTTTATATAAAAGGAAAAATTAAGCAAAACCATTCTTACAAGTAGTGTACACATAAGGAAAGTTGTCTCTGAGGACAGTCCGAAAGGAATATTAGGACATTCCCGGCGTCAGTCGCAGTGCAGCGCCACAATTTGAATTGTCGGTCAAGTTTCATCCCCGAGGGCATACCGCCCGTGATCGGATCGTGACTGCTGGAATATAAATAAACAATTAATTGCTCACGGCTACAATGAAGAGCTCACACTCCTCATCCAGCAGCTTACAGGACGGCAGGTCACCCATACCTCCATCCGTAACCTCCTCGCCGATGCTCGTGCGCTCGTGCAACCCAGACGTACAGACAGTCGAAACTTGCGGCACCCCGGCCTCGCCACAGATACGTAAGATGATCATGTCCGTTCAAGGCCCGTCTCGGATCTCCTCGCTCAGACGGAGCGGTCGGGGGATGTCTCCATCTCCAGGATCTGCTAGGAGGGTCGTCTCTCCCACGCCTTCGTCTTCCAGGGCGGATGCTTATGGAGCATCACCATCCCCTTTTTCGGGATTTTCCGGAAGAAGAGGGAAATCCCCTGCTCTTTCCCAGAAAATGTTAATCGAGGATTCCCCTGACGTAGGCAAAGGTAGACGTACACCAAGCCGCCAGCCGTCCATACGGATAATCTCATCCCATATTCAGAGCACGTCTCCGATTCAGAACTCCGAGGGGTCAGATGTTTCGGTGCCGAAGATTGCGTCCTATGCGTCCAGCCTACCTAACGGCGCCTTCAGCAACTGTGGCTTTGAGTCAGACTACAATGAAGAACTGGTTCTTAACCCTTCCACTCTCGGCATGGCAAGAGGTGAGTACAGTCTGTTGTGTATCGTTGCTGTCTGTGGGTTTAACCCTTTCAATGTTAAAGACACCAAACTCTTCAAGACTTGCCTGTTCTTATACCAGATAAATCAGATTTCAGTGAACTGACATATGCCAAAAGCCTGAATCTCAGTACATTTTCAAGATTTTGCATGTTTCAGTTGGGTTAGAATCAGAACTCGCTGTGAAAGGGCATTTAATGTCTGTTCGCATCCGGTTTGTTTCCCTCATGGTTTGTGTGGGGTTGAAATCAGCTTTTTGTTTTTGAAAATTGTTCCCCCCCCCCCCTTCTAACTTTCAGTTTATCCGTTCTGCGGATGAAGGCAGGAATCTGTTCAGAATATGGAAAAAAAAAGCGTGAGGTGTTTTCAGGATACAAGAACATAGAGTGGTTTATCTCCACATCGCTCTGTATACTTCCATAAAAATAATTGTATGTTAAGTTGATTGTGTATACGTTCCGTCAGGCTTCAATTAATGTATTGAGTGTTCATAATTAAAGTACTAGTTAATTTCAACTGAATTGACGAATTTCAAATTCGTTGATTTATTAAATAAAAGAGAAAGAGAGAGAGAGAGAGAGAGAGAGAGAGAGAGAGAGAGAGAGAGAGAGAGAGAGAAAGAGAGTGAGGCGTCGGGGAGGGGGTGGGAGATTCAGTAGGGGCTAAGACTAAGATGCAGATAGCCGGTTTGGCATGACAATTGTTTACCAACGTGCAACAGGTCGTTTTGACGATATTCAAATAACTCAATATTTTGAAAATTTTCGAAAACAATATCTTTACCAGACAAAAATTGTGACTGTACCAACACTTTCTGGTTAAAAAAAAAGATTCGTAAAAAATATTCTTGCACAGTTGTTGGGGAATTACACTATTGACGATGATATGATTTATTACTTTCTATTTATCACCATCTCCCAAAAATCATATCATTAAACTTATAACTAGCATTTCCACACGCCATTAGCATGGGACAGCATTTTGTTGAAATTGACAGAAATTAACTGGGTTTCCCCCCTTGTCTTACAAAAAAAAAAAAAAAAAAAAAAAAAAAAAAGAAACGCGTTAGTGCGTTTTTTTCCACTCATACACTAACAAATAAATAGTTGCCAACTTACCGAGAGGTGGAGACAATAAAGTACTGCCCAAATCTACGCTATATATGTGTTCTTGTGTGGTAGTAGGAGGTAAGTGTGTCTGGTATTCTGGGTAGGAAGGAAATTAATCAACTCTTTATTGATGTTTGAATAGTGATAGCATTAAACAACACCCTTTTTTAACCTTTTTACAGCGAGGTCTGATTCTAACCCACCTGAAATAAGTAAAATCTTGAAAATGTATGTGTTCTTACACCAGATAAAACAGTTTTCAGTGAACTGATGTATGCCTGAAATTTAGGCATTTGGCATATTATGTCAGTTCAATGAAATCTGACTTATCTGGTATAAGAACAGGTAAATCTTCAAGATTTTGGTGTCCTTAGCATTGAAAGGGTTAAAAATCCCAACCCCCCAAAAAGTAAGGTTGCAACCACTACCACCACAACCACCACTACCACCATCATCCTGACCTGCCCGTCCGTCAGAAATTATAAAGGAAACAACTCGTTTCTAAGATAATTTGGTAGATGGAATACCATGAATTATTTCCCTTACAAAATCCCATCCTCTAAAAGAAGAAGAAGAAAAATGCTTACACGATCATTTTTTTTTTGTAAGCACCCAAGACAACTACAGGTTCGATTTTAATCGTTGATGGCTAAAAAAAGTAATTTTTGTCCAGACTAGTTTCCAAAATAATAGAATCATTTAACTGAATAAGCATACGTGCGTGATAAGACTTGATTGTATATTTGACCCATACTCAAAGCAACTTCATGTTTACAAGTCAAGCCATTTGTTTCACAGATGGCAGATATATCTATACTTAAGAGAATGGAGTGTATATCATTTGTAAGACAAGTTATGTTTTTTTTAAATACAGTTTTTATTTTTTAAATTCAATATCATGAATACCACAACTCTTATCGTGAATTGGAAGCATCAAATGTGATGATTGCATACAAATTAAAATTGATCCATAGGCTAACTAAATATATTCTATTCATACTTCTCGTTCCGCTTACAATGAAAATTATATGCGTACAATGAAAATTATCTGCCAATTGTGAACTGAAATTATATTACTATTTTATGTGCCGTGTACAATGAAAGCTATCTGTCAAACGTTAATTGCAATTCACAACGTTCGATAGGGAAAAAGCCCACTTTCTTTCTCGTGAAACCTCGGGCCATTGTTCTTGCTCGACCAGGCGTCCTAAAATTGGACAAGATAATTCTCTGGGCCAGAGGAATCATCTTTGTTTTCTGACTGAGCAATGTGTGATCAATTCTCTCCCAGGGAAATTACGGAGTACCAAAGCAGGACGAGAACTTGATAATTTGTTGTGTCTGTTTTTCAACATCCCTTGATCCAAAGCTTGGCTCGTTTATTCATTACAGACTGTATGCGTTTGACGTCATAATGACAACACACCCGCAACCAATGAGGAGTGTTCATCTTTTTACCCGTCTCAATAACACCGTTTAGTACAATGCGGTCATTGTTGTACTTTGGCTAAAAGCATGCAGTCTATTGTTAAATCATGCTCAGAATTTGCGTATTGAAAAAATATAAGCAACAATAACAAATATCACAATGGTAATGTTTAATTTCCCCTGTAACGATCATTCATAAGTTCGTTTGTTTTGTAGTTTGTTTATTTTTGTTTATTTTTTTATTTATTTTTGGCCTGATATTGAAAGATTGCATTGTAAGATGTTGACAAACAGTGGAACACAATTATTATTTGGCAGCGCAACCAAGTTTGCAGAGTATAAAACACATTTTATGTATCACAGTGGACTGGCTTTAGACAAAAGCCATGGAAGAGAAAGATAATTTTCCTGACTTTGTGTCTTTCTTCACGTGATCGTAAATTGTGAATCAGTAATCAGGAACTGTAAATGGAGGAAACAAGCAGCTTAAAGCTGTAAAAGAAATAGCGAATAGAGTAAAACCCAACGACAGATGAAAAAAATGCCTGAAAAGTGGCTAGAGGTTGCTTCCAACTTGGGACTTGCTACGGCGCACATTGCACTGCCGATTACTGGAGTCTAATAGAAAGTAGTGTGCACCTACCTACCTTACCGTTTGGCCAACCGTTGCCCCAGGCAAGCTTATCCCTTTCACTGCGAGGTCTGATTCAAGCCCAACTGAATTATAAGCAAAATCTTACCAATGTACGTCTTCTTATACCAGATAAATCAGATTTCAGTGATAATCAGGCTTTTGGCATATGTCAGTTCACTGAAATCTGATTTATCTGGTATAAGAACAGGCAAGTTTTGAGGTTTTGCTGGCCTTAGCAGTGAAAGGGTTATGATTGCAAAGCTTCCAGGCAGGCGATGCAGGCAGACAACGAGGGAAAAGATCAGCTTCCACTCCTCAAACTGGATGCTTTGAGACAAAATACTTACTAAAATGACCCGCACTGTTCTAACAACACACGCATTTCTGTTATTGTTATGGTGTTATTGGTTATGGTGGGGGTGGAGGGGGAGGTGGGGGGAGGTGAACACTACTTACTTGGTGGTGGGAATGTTGTCATTATGATGTCAAATGCATATATAGTCTATTACAAGAAATGAGACAAACTTGAGATAGTATGCAGTGCAGAGAGGAGACAAAGCCAAGGAAAGCAGAAAAATGGAGAAACAGAAAAATTGACCAGAGTGGGGTTCGAACCCGGGACCCAGCTACGGCACCCATCGCACAGTCTATTATACACAGGCATCTGTCAGGCATCTCTGTAGCTCAATAGGTCGAGTATCCGCCTTAGAACCGGTAAGTGGGCGGTTCAAACCTCGGTCGCGTCATACCTAAAATGTTAAAACCAGCATTTTAGCTGATGTCCCGCCGGGATTATGGGAATAGTGAGTACTGAGACAAGTTTGTTCACACGGTGATATTATCGTACTGTGACTGGGCGTGATATTCGAAATAGCCCCGTTTATCTCTGTGTGGCAGCACGTTCAAAGATTAGGTTAACCCTTTCACTGAGCGGGTTAGATTCTAATCCAACTGAAATATGCAAAATTTTAAAAATGAACATGTTCTTATACCTGATAAATCAGATTTCACTGAACTGACATATGCAAAAAGCCTGAAATTCAGTTTTTTGGCATATGTTAGTTCACTGAAATCTGATTTATCTGGTTTAAGTACAGGCAAATCTTGAAGATATTGGTATCCTGAGCAGTGAAAGGGTTCAGAATTGGTCCGTGGATGTTTAAATCGAGCGACGCGGCTATACATTTAAACAGTGGACTGCGTATACCCCAATGTTGCTTTAGTCAATTTTTACACAAATCAATCTCTCTCTCTCTCTCTCTCTCTCTTCCTCCCTCCCTCTCCCTCCTCCCCCCTCTCTCTCTCCTTTTTCCAATTGTATAGCATGTAGTAGGCATATATTCTTCTAAAGTCTATTTTTTTCCCTTCTTTGTCCCATGGACATCGACTTATCCAAAGTCCACTATATATACAGACTATTATGTCATGTTGCTTCCACATACTATGCATATACTTAGGCCTACAACTATCACAATGATTCAACTCAGGTATGAATAAGTCGGATGACAGAGCAGCGACGAGAGTCGGCAAGACTGCATTACATCTTGTCTCGGAAGACCCCCCCCCCCCACCTCAACCCCCCCCCTCCTCTCCTCACAATTTGTGTTCTGCTAGGGTAGGCAAGAAGAATTTTAGCTGCAGCGTTCACTAGGGGTACCTAATTGTTTGTTTTGTTAATCAACAGAAAAACTGTTGGTTGGTAGTTGCCTGATTAACGTCATTTTAACAAAACTTAGGTCACATCAAAGGCGATGCTGTCTAGACGAGTTAACGTGCTGGCATATAGAGATAAACCGAGGGCTTTAGTACATCTCACTCAGTCACAGTATACTGAAACCAGGCCACCATGTTTCAACACTGTTCCCTCGCCTGGTGGGGTATTTGCGGTTAAAATGCCCGTTTTGAAGTTTATAGGAATGATGCGACCGGGGCTCGAACAATCAGCGTACCAGTTAAAAGGCGGACGCTCTGCCTCTACACGAGCCGGTGTTATCAACAGATGATGGTATGCATAGATGCTGCCTGAAACTGCACCGTTTAAAACCTGTTCATTCAACCTTCAATAGCGAGGTCCAATTCTAACCGAACAGAATATCAATATTTTCAAGATTCCCGTGTTCTTATTCAAGGTAGGTAACATTTCAGTGGACCGACATATATATGCCAAAAGCCTGAATTTCAGGCTTTTGGCATATTATATAAGTCCAATGAAATCTTGTATAGGAACATGCAATGTTTAAAGATTTTGATGGCTCTAGTTAGCAGTTTGAGAAATAATCTAAGCAGTGAAAGGGTTAAGAGATTTCTTGCTGTTGACTTGAAGCAAAATCTCCCGTCATTGAGTCACTTTCTTCATAAGTCGTTGAAGCGTAAGGGTCATGAGGTTTGGGGTCAGGGTAAAAAGATGAATCATGGATCTTCTTCGTCCTCTGACTGTCGGAGTGAGATACTGTAGATGGAAAAATGACCAGGAATCCGTTTCACGACACGGTAATGAGCCCTGTGTGTACGGGATGAAGTCTTAATTTATACGACAGAGGACTAAAGGTAGCATCGTTATGTGGTGATGCGTGTACGGTATGCGGTGTTTGCATAGTGGAATAATGCAAGTACGAGATGGGTTGCTTTTCATCCCATTAAGATGTTGCGATGAGTTACTGGTTCAGGTACTTTACTTTTACTTTACCAATGGGATAAAGGGATATGTATTAGGCGCCTGTGTTATACCATCTAAGCGCAGGTCACAGGTAACATAGTAGACATACAGTATTGTGCAATAAGTCTGCAATAAGTCAGTCCTTCGTGCTTGAGAGAGAGATAGAGAGAGAGAGATTGTGTGTGTGTGTGTGTGTGTGTGAGAGAGAGAGAGGTGGAAGAGTGAGCGAGAGAGAAAAGAGAGAGATTGCATAAAAATGGGAGGAGGGAGAGAGAGTGTGTGGGAGAGAGAAAGAAAGAAAGAAAGAGAGAGAGAGAGAGAGAGAGAGAGAGAGAGGCTGAATAAAAAGTGGGACAGGAGTAAAATAGTGGGTGTGGGAGACCGATCGAATCGAGACACAGAAAAGAAGAAGGGGTGGGGAGGGAGGATGGGGAGGAGGAGGAGGAGGAGGAGGAGGAGGGGAGAGAGAGAGAGAGAGAGAGAGAGAGAGAGAGAGAGAGAGAGAGAGAGAGAGAGAGAGAGAGGAGGGGGTACATAGACACAGACATACATCTGAAAGTGTATAATGAGACAAAATATTTAATTATGAAATAATGAAAATCGATTTCTGACTCCCCAGGGATGTCATCGAGCCACCTGCAAAAGACGATTCAATCATACGCTTTTGTTACTTTTGTCTTTACGAAGGCTACGATTCAATGCGTTTGATGAGTAGACGCGTTTCCCCCTTTGCAGGAAGCTGCAATAGACGTGTCTATCTAGTATAGACAGCACTTTTAAATGGCATTTCCCCCGATTTTTTTTATTATTTGAGACCATTCTTGAAAAAAAACAACAACAAAAAACCGTTTAAACTCAACTTCCTTATCCAAGTGATTGGTCGTGAAGAAACTTATTGGGTTTTGTTTATCATTATAAATATATAAGTAGCATTGTAGACCATTTTAGAAAACGTAACCACTGTTAAGTCGAAGGAAGGTATTTAACCAGTAACTTAAACTCCTAGTATTTTACAAATTAATAATGAATAATCGTGATTATTTTCAATAATGAAGCTGTGACAATAAAGATTATATTGGATTGGTCAAACACAACGGCACAAGAGAAATGAGTCCGATTAGGAAGAAAAAAAAGAGCCCCCCCCCAAAAAAAAACAAAAAACCAACAAACAAAACAAAACAAACATGAAGTGCATGTAATTACGAGATAAAGCCATAGAAAGCAGAAAAATGGAAAAGTAGAGAAATTACCAGGCTTCGAACCTAGAATCTGCCATGGGACCCATCACATGGCCGCCAGTACAAGACTGCGAGCGTATCCAGTATCCATTTGTCAATCCCCACTGCCGGCCAAAGCGCCTGCTGGAGTGGAGTAAGTCAATGGAAAGGCATCAAAAGAAAAAAGGCAATTGAGATCGAAAAGAATTTGACAGGGAAGAAGAAATGGATCCTTTGAAATAGCTCTTGTTGGGAAACCTAAGCGTCAGGCCTAGATAGAATGACATCCAAACTCTGGGGGATGGAATCCCCAGAATGGTCAAACAAAATTTCACCATGTCCGAGATCCGAACTAAACGTCTCTACTTCTCACTTCTCATACGTAATATTTAGGTCAGGTCACCCCAACACCTCCATTATTACCTTTTTCGTAGAAGAGTTCTACACAACAACAATGGATGTTTCAACTGTTGTAGATACCTTGAGCGCAGTTCAGACTAAGAGATAATGAGAAAAAGGCAATGGTAAGATCATTTTTATCCCTTTCATAAAAGACCTAGACCATTTGTATCCGTTCCGCATCCGATCCAGATAGTTTTGTATTTTTTGGGCGAATTTATCATGGGTGTGTGGTTGTCAAGAAAAGGTCATTTTTCTCTTCTTTTTTTTGTGCGTGAGTAAAAATCGAAAGTGTCTTCTCTAATTTTATTCCCCGGTTAGAACAGACACATTTCTAGACTAGGCTGTAACATCGCACTCCATGAAAACACAATGGCCATCGTTTATCCATGACTTTGAAGTTTTTCCCTTGTGTTACCTTTCTAGATGTCTAGACTACATGGCTTTCATCCTTTTTTTAGATTAAAAAAATCACAAAACAAGGTCAATCATCTGAATCAGATGGCTACATGCCTTAGATTTTGTTGTACAGCTATGGACATAGATACATGATAGTCTCTTTGCCCCAAATAATTGTAATTAAGCCTTATGGCCCAAAGAGTAGAAGCTTATCTCGGCACTCTTCGGTTTTTGATGTCCCGCCGACATGATGGATGTTTGCTCCGTAACCTAGTTTACCAGATTGGCTAATATGTTTTGAAATTGTAATAGTAATAGAAAAATAAATTTAACCTACCTTTATTTTTATGCTATCGGATACCATTGCGACAGGTGTAACAAAATGTTATTAAGGGCTTCTTCACCAGTTCT
>JAUEKZ010209478.1:0-10519 GCA_031471865.1 Melibe leonina
ATAGGACCCTAAGTCCAACCGGAAACGGAGTGCGTGCATGTCTTGAAACTACTCCGCCATCTTGTCAGCTACAAGGCGTACCGGTATGAAGTGCCGCTGGTAGCAATCAAACCCGGTCCTTGCAGGTTCTGTGCTAGGTCACACTACCAGTTTGACCATCACGCCTTAACCCTTTCAATGCTTAAGACACCATAACCTTCCAGATTTGCCTGTTCATATACCAAATAAATCAGATTTCAGTGATTCAGTGAACTGAAATATGATTTACCTGGTGTAAGATCACGCACATTTTCAAAATTTTGCACATTTCAGTTGGGTTAGAATCCGACCTCGCAGTGAAAGGGTTAATACTCTTCATGTATGATGTTATGTTATGTAAATTAGACATTATGTATACACGTATAAAGATACGAACACTGGTTCACATATCGAAATTCAATCCATTGATACCATTAAGTCTACTAAACCATTACCAATTACATCTTTGATTTTTTTAAAAACCCAAAAATCGATGCTTGTTTAGATTGTGCAATCTCAAATTGACATACTCAATGAAAAAAACAAATATATCATTTTATTCCGTATCTTTCTCTGTTTTCTTTTACTCAAAGCTGAAATAGCTATACACAATTCAATGGAATTGAAGTTGCAGGGAACGTGTAACGAGATATCTCTAGCTGTGTATAATATACACTGTGGGTTGAATCAAATCACTCACACCAATTTCAATGTGGTATTTATTTACCAAAAGATGTAATGGTGTCATTCAGAGGGGAAAAAATCATTAATTGTTCTCGCGGGCTATAAATAAAAACATGCAATTATGACGTCAAATATACAAGATCTACTTATAGAGCCATTGCGTTCAAGGTTGCAATTGCAACATGCCGACAACACTTGAAGAGTAGTTTTTACCTTTTTCCCTACCAATGACACCCGAACATAACTGTGTATGTGTGTGTGTGTGTGTGTGTGTGTGTGTGTGTGTGTGTGTGTGTGTGTGTCAGTACAATTCTACCATTGTTGTAAAGTGTTTTGACTCAACAAACACAATCTACAGATAGAAGAGAACAATGGTCAAGAAAAATGCAAATGCAACTCAGACACTTATAATGGCCAACACCACCACCAGCACCAGCGCCACCTAGCGTTTTGCAATCCTAGCCCTGGCGGGATGTCATTTCCCTTATCAAATGACAAGGTGGGATTCCACAGAGAAAGTCTCGCGCCAAATTCAGGTCATGTGACCACAGGCCGTAGCCGACCGGAAATGAAGAGCGTGCGTGTGATGAAACCGTAACGTTTTCACAGGACCCTCTTGGGAGTGTTAACGGCATCAAGTATAATAGCACCGCGCGTCATGGCGCAGACATTTAACGTGCGCCAAAAGAATAGAAAAAAAGAAATAAATAAAAAAGTTAAGGACAAAAAATCTACAACAGAAAAAAAAATCACTTTGTCTGGGATAAAACTGAAAGTAGGTTTAAAAAAAAAATTGCTTTCCTATAGTTAACAAGCGCTATTTTTTTAATACAAATTTGACTTTTGTTTTTATTTAATGTCATGGACCTGCACTATTTGATTTTCTTGCACAAGTAGACTATATGTGCATGTAGTTAAAACTCACGCAATTGTCTCTTGCACACTTCTGTCCACCTCTTGCATAATGCCCTTGGTTGTTTTCTTTTTGGTTGGTTGGCTGGCTGGCTGGCTGGTTGGTTGTTGGTTGGTTAGTTGGTTGTTGATTGGTTGGCTGGCTGGCTGGCTGGTTGGTTGTTGGTTGGTTGGCTGGCTGGCTGGCTGGTTGGTTGGTTGGTCGCTTGTTCCTGGTTACCTGTTTCTCCTTATGTATGTTCTTGGTGTTTTCGATCGCGATAACAAGTCCCACACGACACCAATACTGATACTGGGCTTACGAGAGTGTTTTCATTACTCCTAGTACCTGATGGAACAGATGGAAAAATGCACATTGTAGCCTAATATGGTATGACACAGTCGCAGTCCGACCCACCGACTACACCGATTGAACACTACGGCTAAAAATGAGATTACAGCAACCATGACGACATTAAAAACGGAGATCTCTAATTGGAGTTGTAAAATCATGAAACACACCCATCCTGGAAAACAAAACAACAAACGAATAGAAACAAGCAGACAACACTGCAAGAACAAACAAACTATAAAACCCCATCGCATGCGACATGTTGTTTTGTAACCATATTCTCCTTTTTAGAGGCGTCAAGATCGAGAAACATTCAAGTCTGGAGTTTTCTAACCCTAAAAATCAGGACCGGATCTTATCCGGGTCTCTGTATTGGAAAATAAGCAGGTTGAAATGTATGCTGTCTACTGGATAGGGCTCTGTTATGTAAAAATGGTGTGCGTTGGGTCAAAATGATCACAACAATGCCTGCATTGTACTAACAAACATCATTGCATGGTGCTGTCATTTGGAGTGAACACAAAAAAGTGAAAGCTACTCACTCGTTGTTGAAAACATGAAAAATATCATGTTTTGACATCAAAGGCATTTGGTCGATAGCAGCTCGCATCTCTGACCCGAGGATTCAATGTAAGTCGGTTCTCATTTAACATAAGCCGTGCTAGTTTCACGTTGTATTACTGAAGACAACAAAGTTAAGTAATAGAAAAAAAGGAAGAACCCTTGCTCAAGGCAAAACATCAAAGCGATGCGGGCGGCTAAGAATGGAACCCAATACTCGGGGCTCTGTGATGCACTCAACCAGTTTGGCCACAAAGCCTTCGAGTCGTGATCAGGCTGATACAGAATATTCTATTTTCTAATCTCTTCTTTCTTTACCAGTATCACACACTAAGCCCCAGCTGTTTATATATAGTCATCCACCAGGATATTTTTAAGAGATTAGCTAGCTAGCTAGTTGATTTAAAACGGGTGAGGTATTTTTGAAAGTAAATTGGAGTGACTTGGCTATACGGGTTAGTGTATCGATCGGTCGTCCAATCCTGAGCGTGGAGGAAAGCTTTCAGTTTAATAGTCACGGTCGTGGCTACCAATAAGGCTTCACTTTAAAGGACTGTGCTATGCCGATACTTCACAGAATCAGATGTGGCCTATACTGCCGCCTTAGCTCAATTGATTGGTAGAGTAAACGACTCAATCTGGTAGGTTTGAGGTTCGAACTCCACCTGCATCATAATTATGATATTATTTTATTATCTGTGTTCATAACATTCTTGGAATATGGATTCCATTTTGTTTGAATTTGTAATAATATATCTATTTGCAAAAAGCCTATATGCATTATATTATATCATATATTTATATATATATATGATATTATGATATATTATAATACCTAACACGTTAAAATCGGAATTTGAGTATCTGTCCCGCAAGGTGGTCGTAATATTTGGAACAGTGCTGTAACGAGTTTGCATAATTGTGTGTGTTTGGGTCTTGTTGGCATTGCTATTAGAAGTTTGACTCAACGTATACAGTCTCTAGACCATAATTAGCGTTCAGTGAAAATCATCACAGTGTTCTTATTGTACTAACACCGCTGTGCCATAGCTGTTATTAAGAGGGGATACGTGAAACCTACCTGTTTATGACGTCAAACGCAATGTATCTGTAAATAAATCATTGCCAATCTGACGATGAGATTAGAATGAACTGAACACAAAGATAGAGTATGGGGTAGGGATGTACTCCTCCGTCGAGCGGTAGGCTGCTGTTAGCCAAAATGACAATAAAAGGTCTACCTGAAATGGACAATGAACAACACAAATGAGGACACGCCCTGAGACGGGGATCTGTCAATGCCAATAAATGGCATTCATTGTCGTGGGACAAGATAATTAAAACACTCTCATTGGGGCTGCGGCACTTTGCGTCGTCCTTTTGTAATTCGTGGCACTGTTTGATAATGGGGTTGTATGTGTCCGGGTTTTTATTCTTTTTTTATTGCCTTTTTATCATTGTTTTTCGGGGGATACTTTTGGAGAGAGGCAAAGGGATGGAGCTTCAGGTTTTAGAGCTCTTTTCTTTTTTTCTTTTCTTCTAAATTTGTTTTTTTTTAAAGTACGTCCAAAAGAAGAAAACAAAACAAGAAAACAAAACCTCTACATTTGTGTATTTCTGTAAAACATATCAAACGAGTTTTAATGCTGATTGTTATTAACGAAAACGATTGTATTATCTTCCTTAATTGATTATGATTAATGTCGCAAGTTGTGCATTGATTTGATTATTTAGATGGTACAAACAAGGTGGTAAAAAAACCATGATTTTCATTCGAATCTTGCAATCTAAGAACTTGGTGTATAATGGCTGCTTTTTAGATTTAAAAAAAAATACCAATAATACTCTTCATTCCCAATAACACATCCCCAAACCAACCAAATCCTTTCAGTTCCTATCGTTGGGACACGTCCTGTTCGGTCAAAAATAACTCTAAAATAAGAAGAAAAATATTCAAAAAACTAACACTCACCCAGGTGTAAAAAATGTACCAATCCACATTTTGATTTGAGGAAAGTAATGTTTGATATACCAGCGTCCTGTCGAGAGCGTGGCAGTCATTGTCATTTGTCCACTTTACGCTTTATAATCTAGGTCTAGCTCGGGCATTATTGACCTCATCAGGCTCTATATGACTTACTTAACACTAACGAAGTACCCTTCTTGGTCTAAGTAATCTGTCCCACGTACTTAAATTGGCACGCTTCACTGCGGCTGACACTCGGCATAATCCAATTTACTGCTTTACACAGACCGAAAAAGACAAAAATTGATAAAATGTTGCCAATAGATTTATCAATCTTTTAATTGCTATGGTTATTTTTGTTTAAGCTGCTATGCAAACTTGATATCAAAATCTTCAAAATTCACCTGTTTTATTCCAGATAAATATGGCATATATCCGTCCACTGAAATCGTATTTATCTGGTATAAAAACACGTTCTTTTCAAGATTTTACATAATATGCAGTTTGGTTAGAATTGAACACGGCCGCGCAGTGGCGGTACCATAGCCAATGACGTTTTACCGAGGCGTGGTTATTACAAGTTGAAGTTTGGAAAGGATTACAAGGAAATGAGGCAGAATCTGTATTTACATTAATCTCAGACACTATCAATGAGATCAGTGACATTTTGTGAAAAAGCCCTTAAAGGCGAAAATGCAATAAATAATAACGTTATTAGCTCCCCTATATTGGTTCGTCAGCCCCCCCCCCCCCTCCCTTCCCCAACAAGAGAGTAACTAATATACACATTTAATTTTATATAACAGCCATTTATTTTATGCCTATGAATGGGAAATAACAAGGAAAAGAAAAAAAATGTTTAGCAGTTCATTTTGGTGGTATTGCTCGTAGAACACAAACAGTAAATCCTATCTGAATTGGTCTTATTTTGTCATTGCCAATTTATCTACATAGTCATTGTGTTTGGTTCCATACCAGTGAGTGAAAAACAAGAGGCCGTTGGGATGGAAATGAACAGTAAACTGGCAGGACACAATCTAATCAAGCAAGGGGGTAACAAACAAACAAACAAATAAGAAGAAAAAAAAGAAAAAAAGAAAAAAAAGAAAGCGGCGGTTTCGTGTTTTCTCTTTGACGGATGAGTAGATTGAGCTTCAGGCCCGTCCCCCAATAAAATAAGAGATCTGACAAAATAACCTGTCGTTTATAACCCAGAGGCAAATTTGCAACCCTGTGTTCAGCCTGTCACTTCAAAAAAACTAGAGGACACCTTTTGATTTCCCGCAGGCCTTCGATCCCTACGCCAGATTGAGGAATTCTCATCGAAATGGTGACATAAAAAAAGAAGATTATATAAAATAGAATAAAATGAAATTGACATGCCTCCGACATTTCAAAACAGTTTTGTACCAAATAAAATCACACGAGAAAGCTCAATACACATCTAGGACGATTAGCTTGTACGAACATCCAATTTGAGTCGAAGAGAACGGAGTATCACCAAATGTAATTTTAAAGCGATTGAAGTTAACCCTTTTACAGCGAGGTCTGATTCTCACCCAAATGAAACATGAAAATTCTTGACAATGTACGTGTTCTTTTTCCAGATAAATCAGATATCAGTGATAATCAAGCTTTTGGCATATGTCCGTTCACTGAAATCTGATTTATCTGGTAAAAGAACAGTCAAATCTTAAATAATGTGGTGTCTTTAGCAGTGAAAGTGTTAACAGTGGAGAATATTTAAATTGGATTCGAAAGTATCGTGAGACTATAAAAAGAAAGATAAGCGGATAATACTGTGCACAACATATCAAACAGATTAAACATTGATGACGTTATAAAGTAATCGGTCAATCTGTTACTACAGGCTACGTTCGTAGCTCAAATAGAAGAGCGTCCGCTCGAAACCGGTGGGTTGGTGTTTCGAATCCTGGCCTTGCCATAGGTAACTAAGACGTTAAAAAATGGATATTAGTGTAGCAGCGTTCCGCCAGGTACTCGGCGTTATGGCAACTGTGGTATGATTGGTTGGCCAGTTGTCAGTATACTGTGACTGGGGTAGATATTCAAGTGAACTTTCCGCTTATCTCTGTATAACAGTACGTTACCTCCGACGTTCAATCTAAAACAAGTTTACCTCGAATCAATGCTTTGGGACAGCAATCTTATGAAACAGCCCTGACATAGTCCCAGATACACTATTCTCTATATTATGAATGCAAACAAAACATTCGTGTGGCTAATTTCTTATGATTGTTCAGTGCTTGCTCTCCACTGTACCACTAAACTGGGGTAGAATCACGATTTAGTACTGCTTTTTTGATATGATAAAGTGAAAAAAAAACCTGCCATCTCTGAGTCTGTATACCGTAGGTCAGAAAGCTTGTGGATATTCTGTTTATTCCACTAGTATTACACAAACAAGAGGAGTGAACTCGTATGAAACAAATCATGATTGGATTAAAGCTTCGCAAATGCTTTTCAAATCCATGTTGCCTCTCTGTCTCTCTCTCTCTCTCTCTCTCTATCTCTATCTCTCTCTCTCTCTCTCTCTCTCTCTCTATAATAGACAGTTTGCGTATGACCTCATAATCACAACATGATGTTTTTCTGCCACGAACAACATGTGAACAGTCTTATCCCTTTTACCCTCTGAATGACACAATCACACAGTTTTTGTGTGTTGGTACAATGCGTGTATTGTCGTGAGTATTTTGACCCACGTCATTCAGTCTAAACAAGCCTTCCATCTTTTTTATCCAGATTGATTAGCAAGGTCATAAGGTCAATGAAACCCGGAAGTGCCTCCAGCAAATCAAATTATGACATCATAGCTTTATAAGTCAAGTGCTTAACGCCTACGGATGATGAGGATGATTTCATGAAATCAAGCACTGCAAGGGCCCTAAAACTCTCAACAAACAAACAAACAAACAAACAAATGAAATCAAGGATGGCGCGATTTATTTGGTCTGGGCATTCTCCTTGGTCAAGTATTTACGAGGGGAAACTCGTACAATCTCGCACCATTCATACCCAAGTCTACACAAAGGGTTATTCACAGATTCAAGGGGTGTGCACATTGATGGCAAGCAGTTCGACAAGTTTGACATGAATGGCATGATTACTCATTGATAAAAGGAGTAGACATTTTATCAGAGATTAATGGCTACTATCTAAAGAAAATTAAAGAAAAAGAAATATTACATCGGACAATAAATCCTTAATAAAACGACAATAATATTGTGATCATATTATGATCGCATTAAGAGTAATAATATATTATTATCTAACTTTTTATGCCATTTCTATTCCCAACACTATCTAGTTCGTAGAAGACATTACTTGAATTGAAGGTAGTTCATGCCAACACTAACCTGAGTAGTAGCTATACGTAAAAACACAGGAGCAAAAAATTGATCGTTTCTTCCATCCTTCCCTCATTTGTTAATTCATTCCAAAAAAAACCCGTCTTGTTATGTTTGAAGATAGACCCGCCAACCAATTTCCTCTAACAACAAACTATTTTTTCTTGCAACAATATACAATGGGAACGCTCTCAATAAAACTCTATTATCATTATTTGTTTTCATTGTTTTTTCTTCTACTATCATCATTGACTGGGGAGTCGCGGTGGCCAATTTGGTTGTGATACAGTACAGAACCCGGGCAGACCGGAGTTTGATTCCTACCAGGTGTACATCTGTTTTAATCTTTTTTTTTTAAAAGGTGGGGGGGGGGGGGGGAGGAATTTACTCACCTGTCGGTCTCACTTCACCAATGTGTCAAATGGGTATAAACCAACACATTTTCCTGCGGGAAACATATTCTGTGATAGGGTGACAATCCTGTTTATTAGCACGCTCCATGCTTCAGAAACCGGGATAAGCTACAGATCTATGGGCTTCGAGGACGGACTTACCCCTCCCCTCACTATAACATGGGTGTAATCATCAATCCCTGATAATCATGGAAACGCCCTTAGCCCGTCCCTTTCTTATTAGTGTTGGCTGTTGCCTCCCCCTCCCCCCCCCCCACACACACCACACTTCCTTATATCTATCTAGATCCAGATCTAATATTTTTTCTATTCTTTTGTCTTCATATTTCATTTTATTTTGAAATAAGTATTGGCAGTCTTTAACTCTTTCTGTACCAACTACCGATAGATCAGTATCAGTGAAAGCAACAGTCAAGTCTTTCAGTTTCCGAGCCATCGCAGTGCAGTAGCATGATATTAAGCTTGGCTTTCATGCTGGCTGGAAGGTTAATTTTATGGCTTTAAATCGCTGGTGGCAGATGTGATTATGGTATCAAATTGACCAGCCTGTGTAAGATATAAAAGTAGAAATAGATAGAGAGAAAGAGAGAGACAGAGACACACAGAGAGAGAGAGGGGGATAGAGGGAGAGAGAGAGAGAAACAGAGGGAGAGAGAGAGTGTATGCTTTTTCCAACTGGTTTTAAGTCACCTTGACATAGTGTGCTACGTAGTTATCAGGTCTGTGTTGATCGAACGCGGTCGAGATTTGGCAATCTAATCCCTCGTCTTTGTACATATCGTTTGGTTCAAATCTAAGACTTTAAAATTGGCATTTTAACAACTGCCCCGCCAAGCGATCGGTTAATCCAGGCTAACGTAGTTTAGTTATGTGCTGTCACGTAATAAGAGATAAACGGAAGGTTTACTCAATTATACATTAACCAGGCGCAGTATATTGACACCGGACCCTAGAGTCATAGCCCGGGTACCTAAACGACGAGGACTGACAGTTTCGTACGGCCATTTATGCCACCCCTTTGCCACTGTTTACCCAATCATGAAAGTCGCTACACAACAGTGCTACGAAATTAAGATTTCACCGTCTAAATATTGACCTTGCCGGGTCTCGAACCAGCAATCCTGAGGCGGACGTTCTACTATTTGAGCTACGGGAAAATTTGGTACACTCTTCGTCTACAGAAGTAAGGAAAAGAGTGCATTATTATGAACGACACCAGACTGCCTGTATTGATTGGCGGGTAATGGTCATCACGAAATGAATATTTTATTGTCCAAGCACCCATTATGTAGCCAACACCAGCGGCAAGCGATAACTGTTATGTAATTTGTAGATATATGATATCATTCTTGCTATCTGACGATCTTGTACTGTGGTATGCATCTGTCTCACTTTACTTGAACATGTATTAACCTCATATTATGGAATGAGGTGAAAACAATACTTGGTGACTTGACTTGACAAGTATCCAAAAGTAAATTATAATCCAATAAAGTTGGAGCTCATCTCGATTTCTGTAGCGTGAAATAGACAAGTGTAACAACAACAATAGCCACCCTATTGATAGAACGCTAGTCTTATATCGCAGTATACTTTCCAACACCGATATTGCTTAGTGCCAATCATATTATGACACATTGGGTGGTATGAGGCAATTGGAGTAAACGCGGAGTTCCGCTGGTAGGAATCGAACCCAGTTACCCTGGGAATCTGTCCTCCGTAACTACCAACTCGGCCACCGCGCCTCCAAACATTCTGCAAGACTGTCTGCATATCCAAACTTGGGGAGGGTGGCCGGGAGAGGGGGTGTTGTGTTTGCTGGTTATCTAACTTGATGACTTTATAAATAAATGTCTAATGCAAAGCTATGTATGTTATACTGATACTTAATTAATAAATTAATTTCTTATTTCATTTTAAGTGTATTTCAGCTCTATGGAACAAAATCCTTAGATAAAGCCGATTTAAAACGAAGGTATTAAATGGTGTATGTGTTCTTTTTTGTTTGTTCGTTTTGTCTTAATACGGGTAGTACCTATCAAGAATGGTCCTACAATATTCGACAAACCCTATTGTATATGTGTAAAAAGGGAGGGGATCGCTAGGCCAGTATTTCCTTTGTTTCACCTATTGTATATGATGGATTCAGATACAATATGAACATCAAAGCATCACCAATCTACCAATCAACATAGACCTAGATGCTAAAGGGAAATAAATTATCGCTTGTAATTAAAGCATAATAGTGTTATAAATCATTGGT
>JAUEKZ010209488.1:0-10518 GCA_031471865.1 Melibe leonina
GATAGATAGATAGATAGATAGAGAGAGAGAGAGAGAGAGAGAGAGAGAGAGAGAGAGAGAGAGAGAGAGAGAGAGAGGGTAATCTTTGATGGGAGAAAAGTTTGAGTGAGAAAATACAGAGAAATAAGAGATAATGGAAGATAGAGAGAGAGAGAGAGAGAGAGAGAGAGAGAGGGAGAAAGAGGGCGAGGGAGAGAAGGAGTTCTGAAGGAGGAGCAGAGAGAGAGAGAGAGACATTGTAGGGTATATACAAGAAATAGAGAAAGTTACTTTAAAAAATAATCTGGAAACCCCAGTTATCGCCAGGTAAGGGGGAATGCATTACAAAAAAACTTTGAATACCTAAATATTGTTTGTTTCTAATATTAGTAAGATTTTGGGTTCGATTGCAGGTGCCTTCGTCTTATTTCGTTTCGGTATTGTAATTATTTCATGACATTATATCATCAATAATTTCAGGTATATGCGCTCCATCTTCTTTTCCACCAGGTCTTTCATCAAGGTGTTTCTTAATTTCTCCATTCACAGCTCTACGTTTTTCCATTATATCATTATTTCATCTCCAATAAAAAGTCTTTTACTTCACATTTTCTTTCACCAATCCCATTCTACATATTTGTGCCATTTCTCTTCTCCCCTCCCCTCAGGCACCCATCATTTAAATTGTGTATGTGTGTGTGTGTGTGTGTGTGTGTGAGTGTGTGTGTGTGTGTGCGTGCGTTTATGTGTGAATGTGTACTTTGCATTTATTTCTAGAGTTTCCCCTCTCTTTTCCCCCAATGTTAAACGGACAAAGAGTAACCTCTTTTTGTTTGACGCGTTGTACTGAAACGGTCAACTGATAATTGCAGAATGTCAGTAAAGTAATGATTTTTATATTCTATTTCATATCTCCTAGTAGACTATAGCCCAATGCCAGCACATAAATCTCATCAAATTCTTCATCGATTTTTTTCTCTCTATAAAATTAAAATATATTTGACAAGTTAAGACATGTTGTTGTTTATAGAAAAACTTTGTATTATTATACTTTCCTATCCCCACCCACTCCCAAGCGTTCTATCCACTTGAATTTAAGGAGGCGTTTAGCTTCTCTCATGAATTAAAAAGAAGACTTTACAAATCGATGGAAAAACATCACACAATCTACATTTAACCTAAATAATAATTATGGATTGCAAGCATTGCAAGTAGCAACTTGAAAACTTCGATGGTGTTCTTCTCTACATGAAAACAACTTTTGATCCATGCTGCTTGATTGTTGTCTAGTTGCTAAAGATGGCGGAATTAATCTGGGGTTGGAGATTGCTGTAGTGAAAACATCTTTAGGCAGAATTATTCAGTATCTAAATTAAAAGGACTCAATGTTTCTGGATACATGAACACTTTTATTAACTTCGAAGAAACTCGGTATTTCTGCGTAAGATTGATCTTCTTTTTTCTTAGTGTTTAAAACAAGAATCTAGATAGACCAATGACAAAAATATACCTATCTAACTAAGTGTTCGAGTGTTATTGATAATGTTAGATAGGGTCTAGACCTAGATAAGATCAATCTTCATTTTTTAAAGAATCATAGCTGATCATATTTTTTCATGACTTTATTTTTCATTCTATGCAGAGAAGAGTAACAACAAAATTGATCGACAAAGGGAAGATGCACAGATGCATGTTTTTATTGGGCGACTGAATTTATGCTGAAGTTGATGATTCCCAATTTGATAACCACCTCAATTTGGCAGGTCATAATTAGTGCAGTTATCTCTATCAAAAGATTAAGATTTTAATCATTAATTCTAATACATTTCTGTTTTCTTTTAACATCATGCTTACAGTACAAATTATTTCAGGTCGAAAGATGCCTTTTAATTGTGAAATGGATAAACAGGTCTGCCATTTTTCCTATATTTTCCTATACATGGTTTAGGGGTCAGACCTACGGAAAGCTATCCTTTTATAGGTAGGAAATGTCGAATAACCGATGATCATTCATTATTCACTGTATTTTCTAGCAAGTGGGTATCAGGTTTTATTCACAGCACTCTGGTGAATGATTTTTCTTAAAATCTGAAAATCAAATTAACTTTAAATGCCTGAATCAGTCAGAGCAGTAACAATACATACTTTGGATTGGCTGATAAAGTTGTCAATCCCGCAAACATCTTACATAGTTTGAGTTGTGAAAGAAGAGAGAGTCGTGGGGTGTGTGTGTGTGTGTGTGGTTGCTAGTTCTTTGCTCTTACTCACTTTTACACAAAATGCACGAACTATGTTTTTTAAAGGGTAATGCATGTGTGGTGAGAAGAAGAGGGGGAAGGGGGGAGGTTTGGGGATCAATTAAAAGGACATGGATCAGCTGATCAATGCAAACACACACATAGATCAACGTCACAGCGTACTGTAGCGGTTAGCTAACAGAAAAAAGGTTGAAGACAATCGTTTAGATTGTGTGTTGTTTTTTATTGAGTTAGGATGCAAGACTGCAAGACAGAAGTTAAAAGTGTGAGAGGAAAGAGCACAACATTTAATGACGTCACAAGATACAACATAAAAGAGTTCGTCATCAGTGTGATGCGGTGCGATGATCGCCACAGTACTATCAGTCACAAAGTGGCAATTTCATATATCACTTCCTTAGACTACTCCGCCCACTCAACGACCAAATTATTCACTTCAAATTTTATTAACTCCTTTTGACCAACTGATTGAGTGAGGCGATATCTGCTAGTTTATTAATGAAAAAATGTACTAAACTAACTCCTTAATTATTGATAGGCTATATACAAAAACAACGCCTGAATTGCAGTAAGCAATAAAAAGGAGACAGGCTTTTTAACTAAAATGTCTGTTTGTAAATTAAAATTGTAACTCATAAAAGTGTGCTGAATTTTTTTTTTAAAACTCTTATTTATTTACAGATCTTATAAATGAAGGACATGGAGTCAACGGAGAAGGGCCTTTTCTCTTTGGAATTGGTCATTGAAAAGTTATACATCCCTCATACAGTGTGCAGATTTCCAGCTGTTGCCTTCAGGCTGTTAGATTTCCCAACCATAGTCATCAAACACGTAGAGGATGATCTTGGTAAAGCCATCCGGCGAAAGATTTCTTTCGATCCGTCCTATCAGCTTCCTCAGCAATTCATTGAATTAAAAGATAAGCATGGAAATTTCATGATCAAGAAGGGAAAATCTTGTCTTTTCACAATGCAACCTGATGTTTTGAAACAACATCTTGTCAGCACTCCTCTTTATGTAATGATTATTGACCTTTTCCCAGAAACTCCTAAACTTGTCGGCAATAGTACAGTTCCTTTGGACACTACAATGGAGCTGATTTGTGCTGATATTATAAAGCTTGGACCAACAGTTCCATCAGTCCATGGAGACAAAGGTCTCTTTAAACTGTTCAACCTTATGGGTAAAGAAATTGGCTATTTTGTTTTAGGCTATAGATTGCTAAGTCTTGGACCTGGAATGATACAACATCTCCCTGAATCAGCACTCCTTCAGCGTCGCTCAAGTAAGAAACAAAAGCTGGAAGAGAAAAAGGTTCAAGACATGATGAGAGAAGAAGAAGAAAAAGAACAAAGTGATGAGTCTGTTGTTGAGCTAAGAACATCTGCGTGTATGACAGATCCTGTAAAACAAGATGCCTATTTGCAAACTATTGAACTGGAAGACAAAGCTGTTCATGTGGAATTTTCAAATAAAGATGTAGCTGTTGAAGTGATGACTCCAACATCTATTGTCAACCCACAGACAAAATCAACTCAAACAGGAAAGAAAAAAAAATCAACTGAAGAGAGAATGAAAGTTTCAAAATGGGTTGAGCAAGAAGATTTAAGGGTCGAAGATGATGGTCCAATCATTAACAATATAATTTGTCCGCCTCCTTTATTCTATAACAGTGAAGCTGCCCCTGCCATTGAAATTGAGAGGGGGAAGTTTATTGATGACCACTCTCTTGAAATTTCATCTGTTGGAGACTTGAGTGACCTGGAAAGTTTTGATGGTCATGGTCTGCGTAAAGAAAATCAAGAAAAACAAGAAACATTTGTGGACAACAATTTTTCAAACAAGGAAAATTACTTCTATCCTACACATTTGAATCAGAATCAAGGTCGTAAAATAAACGTACCACAAGCAAGACCCAATGAAAAAATTCAGGGTCTCAACGTTGCACCTCAGGCAGATGCAGTGTTTCCTTTATTGACTGCTCTTATTCAGGAGTTGTCTTGCATCCAAAACCCAGACTTGTTGTTGGGCGTATCTCAAAGGATTCAGGCAGCTCAGTCTAGGAAAATGCCCTCATCTCAACCACAAACTGAGAGACATATTAAAGAAGATATCTCACCATCAGCTGTCTCTGCTGTGGCTGCTGCTCTAACCAGAAAAATAGAATTATCCAAAGATAAAATACCAAAGCAAGATATTACAAATAGAAATAATGTTCCTTCCACTAAGTTTGAAGGGCAAAATAAACAAGCAAGGGATATAAAAACTGCCAAAAAGGATGTTCTTTCTACGCCAAAGAAAAAGAAATTAGTTTACGGTATGACGAATACACAGAGACTGAGGTTGGAAAAAGCAAACCCATCTTGGCTAAAAAGTGTGGAAAAAGAAGCTGCTGCCGCTAAACCTGTGAGAGTTGCCAAAGAGAAACAGGAAAAGGTAGACCTTAATGCAACAAACTTATCTGATACCTTGACAGAGGTTCGACGGCTTGCTGAAATTGAAATGAATAGTACAGCAGGAGGGGACACAATTCGTCAACTAGCCAGTGAAGTGGAAGAGTCCACATTGGATAAAGAAAGACTGGAAAAAATGAAAACTTATTCAAAGAAAGAAATGCCACATTCAAAAGTATCAGCCTCAAGTCCAACAAACTTGGTTCATAAAAGAGGTTCCCATCGGCGAATGCAGCATAGTCCTACCCATTCGTTTACAAGAAAACACTATAATGCATCAAAGTCTCCCAGCCAAGTATCCGAGGCTAAGTCATCTGTATCTAAATCTAGGTCAAGAATGCGCCACAGACGAGTAGCGCAAAAAGATGTTGCACTTTCCTCTGACTCAGATGAATTGATGGCAGCCAAGAGACCCTCCCCATCAGAGAGACGTGTGAAAAACTTCCCCTCTCAGCAGTCATCGGATATGGATGAACAGAGAACGAATGGTAAGATGATTTCTCTTGTGATCCATTGTGTTATGGTCTTTGTTTTGTACTCAATCAGGCATTGTTGCGGTACAGCGCTATATCTGAGTGAAAATGGAGCAATGGGACATGTTATACTCTACTGCTAAATAACCAAACATTGAGCTAGGAACAATATCTTTGATCAAGACTTAAAAGCAATGCTTAGCTTGTAGTGTCATTCAGAAAAAGAATTATTGGCTTTGCTGTTTCTCCTTTTAATTTAGCCACAAAACGTTTTCTGTTTGAATTAGTAAGAAGTTTTTGTCACAAAATGGTGCTATATCGTTATTGTACTTTGTTTTTTGTTGTTGTTTTTTGGGGGTTTTTTTTGCTTTCAACAAAGAAATGTCATGTTATTTTAACATTTTGAATTTTTTTCATGGTAAATTTTACCTCTTAACATTTACATGATTACGCGCATTCTCTTCAACTCTCAATTTCTTTTCTGATCCTCCCTTTTCTGTTTCCCAAAGTGAATTGTTTTCTGTGAATTGAATTTGTTAGCTTTACCAAATGTCATTCCTATGCATGTATACAAAGGAAAAAGTGTTATTTTAAGCTCTTTTCTAGAATTTCTAAATGGTGAAATTTTTTATTTGTTGTCTGAAAATGTTTTACACTAGAATAAACCCTAAGGCAGATCATTCTTGAAGTCACATAGTTATGGGTAGAATAAATCGCGGGCATGATAGAACAGGGGCGTATCATATGACACGCCTTCGTCCTACCCTTGTCTCAGCGACTTGTTTTACCCATGTCCATGTTGTATTAAAGTATCAAAGGTGAAACAAAGGGAGTGATTAACATGCCAGTAAAGTGGGACAAAGACAAAGCAAGACAAGGCCTAGCGATGCCTTCTCTTTTTACATTAACGTATAAAAATGAGATCTTCAAAAATAAAGTTGAAATTCAATTTTAAAATTTGGGCATATCAGGAATTAAAAAAAATTATAACAGTAACAGAACACGGGCGGATCATATGATACGCCTAATGTCTTGGATACGATCCGCCTTTGTTCGGAATACAAAAGGCAGATAAAATTTTACATCCATTGTCTTTTGGATTGGTGGCAATACAAAAGGAGTATCATCAATTATGGCAAAACTATGGGCTATTTTAGAATTTGAAGACTCTTGGATTCGTAGAACGCCAGTCTATGCATTCTTGCAAAAATAGGCAGTATACGCAAAAAGGAACGAAATTAGACAGTTTTTGTCTCTCCTGAAAAAGGGACAATTTTATGATACGCCCCTGTTCTATCATGCCCGCAAAATAATAACTTTTGAAGATTCACCATCCAGTACTTAAAAAGACTTGAGAGTTATCCTAATCAAATTAAAATTTCGTTTTTTTACTCTGAAGATGCAAACTATGAAAGCTGGTTTAAATTTTTTTGAAACTATTGATTTATTGACTTTTTGAAATGATAAAGAATTAATAATTGTTTGAATTAAAGTATGCTAAATGCTATTGGTTTTTTTTTTTTCGTTGTTGTTGTATAAGAAAAAAATCCAGCAAATATTTGAAAATGAATTTTGATAAATAGATAGGTAATATTTCTTTTTTTTTAACATGTTTTTTTCCTTCCTTTTCAGATCTTGAGGAGGGATTGAGTGCAAGAAGTGACCTTCCAAGTTCAAGAAGTAGATCCATTGAGGTCCGTCTACCATCAGCAGAGCCCGGCTTTGATGACAATGCTACCTTGACAGATGGGGAATCAGACAGAGAAAGAGATATGGATTATGAAGTTGCTCAGGGGAATGAGGGAAGCAGCAAGGATAATGTGGATGATGATGACATACCTCTTCCTGATGATAGCATGAGTGAGAAGCCACGAGTTCAGGTTCTTAACTTTCCAAGGTACGTCTCAAGAGAAATGTCACTACCAGATTCCATTGATGGAATTCCGAATGCATCGCTCAATGTGTCTGGAGTGGTTGACGAAAATTCTCCCCTGGAATCAACTCGACAATCTAAGAATATGACTGAAGATCAAAATGACTCTCGGGTTCTTCACTCAACAGATTATGACACTCGCCAGTTTCACTCTACAGATGAACCAGAGCTCCAAGGTCTTATTAGTGAGGAAGAAAACCCGTCTGATCCTGTGGAATCGGGTCGTCAGTCTGTGACATCGGTACGCACATCTCAAAAATTCCCTGTAATCAATCCACAAATGTCTCAAAATTCACCCGTCCCATCTGTTCGCAGATCTACTACGAAACTGGACCCTGGTGGACAAAGTTATCTCCCTTCAATGTCTTTATCGAAGGGAGTAAATTCCCCAGTATCGTCAAGGCCTTCGACTCCCAAAGGCTCTCCAGGTAGTAGAAAGAAAAAGGAGTTTGAGCCCCTGGTTCCAAACAGAGAAGGGAGAAGAGTAAGAGGAAGTGTTACCCCTAGGTCTGGATCTGATAGCCCTAAAAGACCGACACCCAGGTCTAGAAGAGCAGCAATAGATCTGAAGGCGTCTATACATACTGATTCACTTAGTTCGTATGTGCCCTCTGATCCAGAAAATCTTGTTTCTCTGTCAAGTCATTCGGGTAATTATTCTGATGATTTCGTGCCTTTAGGAAGTGGTGAAAGTGGAGATGCTGCTTCTTCTGTGGAACAGCTGCCAAGGATTATACCCGCATCCAAATTAGGATATACAATAAGTTAAATAAGCATCTGATAAGGTTTTTCCTAGTGTCTTGCGGATCTGAGGCCCAACTCTGCTTGTATTGTTTCTTTTCTATCCAATGTTTGGTAAAAATATGTTGTTTGATTATATCAGCTCTAAATTTGGTCATCCTTAATAATAATGGAGAAAGGAAGCACATGAATTATAATTATCATTATCAATAATATGAAATGAAATAAAGTTGAAATATGTAGAATCCATTGCAAGCAAAAGAAGATGTCAACACTCATTTCCATGATTTTATAGCAAAATCTTGATACTGCAAATCTCGATTACAACTTAGTAATTGTTGAGAACTGGTTCTGTGCTTTCCCTCTGTGTGTTTTTTTTATTGCCAAAAAACTATCTCTTGCAAAATTTCTACTTAACTAACTCCACTGGTGAATTATTTTGTAACATAATTGAATTGTGGTTTTTACAAGTCTGTACGATATTGACTTTTTAATTCATTGTATAAAATTTTGAAGACTCATTTATTGATTGATATTTTATTATCTTTTAACCTCTGATTTATATTACATAGATAAACAATGATATTTCATGATATTTTTCAACATTTTAAAATAATTGTTGCATCTAAATTATAAGCACTCTGTCATACTTGGATTCTGATGTTGACACCATTTTGATGTTCTGACCATCCAAAATGCTATCTACATTTATGATTTAATGATTGTGTTTTCTCTCAATCAATGAATTTTACCCTATTATAAAGTCTTTTGACTGGAATAGTAATCATGACATAATCATAATGTGTGTATTAAAAAAAATTGTAATTTATTTTTTTATCATGGTGAAATTTAATTGCACAAATTATAATCAAATGCATTTATTCGCTCAAACTTATGAATTCTTTTGTGAAAGGTCTTTTTTCTTCTAGGCATTCTATTAGGTACTACCTATATATCTGGTCTAATGATGTAGGCCTATGTCTGTAAATTATGGTTAAGTTTAAGAGTGAATAAAACACTTCTCTTGTGGATATATTCATCATTCTCACTTTGCCATGGTGCTGTCCAATATGCCTTTAAATTTCTTTGAGGTTGTTCCCCTTATAGAAAGGGTGTGTAAAACCTACCTCTTTTAATGATATTACTTTAATGTTCTCTTTTCAGCTTCAGCATATTTGTATATAGTCTATCGATTTTTTAGGCTTTTTTCATTTTTTGATGGGGGATTGGAATCAGAAGTTTGTTCTAAAACTGATGTGATCAAGCACCAAAAAAGGGAAAACTTCTCAGGGTCACAACAATACCATCTGAGTATAAAATGTATGCAATCTATTTAAGACTTTTGCTATATGATTATCTCTATATATAATATATAACATCACTTACCTAGAATATGTAAAATTCTTTTCTTTTCTCCATGAATTTATCTAATTATAATTTTTTATGTATAGTTATACAAAAAAAATGAAACACTCATTGAGTGACAGTTAAACTGAAAGATTCTGATAAAATGTCTGCACTATCAAACCAGACAAAGACAATACAAAAAAGATTTGTAGATTTGTATTTATAATCTTTTTTGTTGATGGTACAAAAAAGTGCTGGCTAAAAAATGAAGATTCAAAATTTAATATTTATCAGAGTCAGGAGTTTACTTTAAGGCTAATAAACTTTTTAAGGGAACAATGTGCATCCTCTCATAGCCAAATTGTAAAAAAAATATGGTATTGACTTTTTGTGCATATTCTCTGAAATTCTAAATGTTCTATTGAGTTTTTTCATGGAGACTAAGAAGACTTTCTTTTTCAATGAAAAATAAACCAACCTTTCATTCAATCCTCATATTCAGACACTGAAAAAGAGCATGAAAAAGATCAGCCCAATTTCGAATTTTGAATAATCAGTGAATAATTATTTTCAGGAGTCATCACACTGCAATTATTAACACTCTTTTAAGCTATGGCCATTGGTAATTTATTAATTAATTTTTTTTTCAGAATTCTTGATATTTAAAGGTGCCTTCGTGTGTGTGTATTTTTTTTTGTATTAAAGAGAATCATTTTGCCAAAATAAGTTCATGATTTTTTACAACATACAATGTATGCAACCGCTGTTTACTAACTGCAGTGTGATTGTTCTTTAATCTACTGTTACCAAAGACATGAAATGAAAGCTTTATAAGTTCAATGTATGACTGAATTTGAATGTTGAACAGATGTGTCATTGTCCTATGTCAATGGAAAAAGTCCCAGCTTCAATCAGATGTTTTTTAAGTAATTGAATTTTGTCATTGTATATGGAATCTTCAAAATAAAATTGCCATATCTAGTATTATTTATCAACGGATTAAAATAGAAGTTACATTATCTTGGTGTTTTTTTGTTCTCTTTTGCCTCAAGATGTGTATACATTTACATTTAGCTTTATCTGAAATTGTTACATATTGTTCATGATAATGGATGAATTAAATTTCAATCTCTTCAAACAATATGAATCAATTAAAGTTTTAAGAATTTGTTATTGTGTTGGTGATATGTTATATAGGAGGAGTTTGTACCTATCTGTTTGTCTGTCTGTCCATCTATCCATCCCTCTGTCGATCATTCTATCCATATATCTATCTATCTATCTATCTATCTATCTATCTATCTATCTATCTATCTATCTATCTATCTATCTAT
>JAUEKZ010209499.1:0-10517 GCA_031471865.1 Melibe leonina
AAGGAATCGAACCCTCCCCCCCCCCCCCCCCCCCCCCCCCCCCATCCCGGGACCAACAACATGACACTTATAATGCTAATGATGATAATAATAATGATAATAATGTTATGATATTAATAATGGTAATAATAATAATAATAAGAAGAAGAAGAAGAATGATGATAATGATTATTCTTCTGATCAGATTGATAAGGTGGTGTTACTTACTGCTGCAGCTGGTATTGAATTTTGTATGACGACGATGACGGCAATGATGATGATGATGATGATGATGATGATGATGATGATGATTAAGACGATAAAATGTATTGATTAATTGATATTTGTTTTTCGTTGTTTCTATGTTTGTATTGTTTTATGTTTTTGTTTTGTGTTTTTGTTTGTTTTTGTTGCTGTCGTTGTGTTTGTTGTTGCTGTTGTTATTCAAGCTTACCTGACAGTGACAACCTTGTCCACCAGGGGAGCGACCGTGGCGAAGGCGTTCACCCCAACAGTAGGCACTGCCAACCCTAGAGGAAGAGGAAAAGATGTATAAAAATCTGCAGTACAGATATGTGACAATGCCAGAAACGAGAGAAGAAAAATAGGTAATATTTGAAATGGACCGCTGGGCCTGTTGATAAAAGGAGAAATAAGATGAGTGGTTTGCAGGCAAATAGATACAAGGATAGTAAAGACAGTGCCAACGTTATTGGCCTGAAGGCTTACTTCCTGGACAAAGACAAACATGTACATTATGTAAAACCACTCCTCTTATTTCTTCAGAAAAATAGTAACGTAGAAAAGGCAACTGGAGAGGGGAGTTTCAACCTGAGACATGTCACGGCATCCATTGCCTGGCCGCTCCTACAAAACACAGCCCGCCTTTTCCACTTGGCTTTCCGCTAGCACGAAAAAATTAACAAAAGAGCAACGATCAACCCACAACTCAAAACAAAAGGTTTATTTCTGAAGGTCATTGAGCCAAGAGAACAAAGAAGATGACGACACTTTTTTGGCTATTTGTTTATTTTTCATTAAGATTTTTACACGAATTAGGTCATATAAAAAACGGAGATCTCTAGATATGTGAACCTGCTGCCACGGACACACAAAATCGTGGGGCTGACTCGAATATCCCACACAGTCACAGTACACTGACACCGAGCCAACCAGTCTTAGCACTGCTCCCCTAATACCGAAAGCCTGGGGGAGGGAAAGGTGATACAATTCTAACTTTAACATCTTAGGTATGACGCAGTTGGGGTTCGAACCACCGACCTGCCGGTTTTGAAGCGATTTAGCTTCGAAGCCTGTTTGACACACTTTCTCTGATGCTTTCATCTTCGAATTTCCATTGTTGTCTTCACGTAATTTCTATTCGTTCGATTTGTTTTTATTGACCCAAAATGTCATTTAGCATTCATGACCTGCTTATGAAAGAAGACACAATAATAAAAATTATTTAAAAAAAAACAAAAGAAGAAAAGAAAAGAAAAGAAGAATTCCCAAATGACAGGCAGACATTTTCCCCAAAGGACAGGAAGAAAATGTCATTATGCTCCTCACAAGAACAGAGAGAGAGAGGAAAGGGCATGTGGAAGAAAAAATCAGGAATGGATTATGTAATAACTGACCAGTCTAATAAGGGTGAAGAAGAATGTTAGCTAGCGTGTCGGGCCTGGTTTATTACTTTGATAATCATATGCATTGTTCTGTCACGAAGGGCTTGTTGTCCTTACGTTTCCTATCAATGAAGTGATGAATATTAAAATGAACACGGGCCACACAATCTCTGTGTGTATTGTAACACGTACACAATCAAGACGAAAATCAATGCAATTCTGTATACAGGATATTTTTTTGGATTTCACTTTGCATTATACATTGTATAACATTATGTTGGGGTTTGTTTTCTCATCTTTCCAATACGCATTATGTAAGGTTGTTTATTTGTTTAGTTTATTTTGTTCTTTTGTCCCGTTTGTCTTGACAAAGACCTTGGGTCGAAACGTCGCTTGTCTTGTCTTTGTAACTATAATATATGGGCCTATTAATCACGCATTATGTAGTGGTGGGGCTCATCTCTTTCTTACATTTATGTATATAAAAAGGTGAATTCTTGAAAGCTTATTGGGCCATAAATATAGAGCTGGGGCTTATTCCAGTTATTGTAGAATCAAGTGGACAAAGTGGCAGTGTTTGTCATCCATTAACCATTTCAATGCTAAGGACACCAACATCTTCAAGATTTGCCTGTTCTTATAATTTCAGGCTTTCGGCATCTATCAGTTCACTGAAATCTGATTTATCTGGTATAAGAACACGTACATTTTCCATATTTTGCATATTTCAGTTGGGTTAGAATCAGACCTCGCTGTGAAATGGTTAAATGGGATGTTGCTCTATCACAGACTATATGCTTTCCCCAACCAAAAATCGCGGGTTCGTACCCATTCTACACCTTGGTGGATTGTAGCATTTACTTCGGAGTAGATTAATTTCCTTGGCAAAAACATATAACTGAAGTACTACTGATACGAATCGAACCTGATCCCGGTCCACAACCCGTTCGTCCACAGCCCGTTCGTCGACAACCCGTTCGTCCACAACCCGTTCGTCCACAACCCGTTCGTCCACAACCCGTCCGTCCACAACCCGTCCGTCCACAACCCGTCCGTCCACAACCCGTCCGTCCACAACCCGTCCGTCCACAACCCGTTCGTCCACAACCCGTTCGTCGACAACCCGTTCGTCCACAACCCAATCGTCCACCGCGTACCCAAAATACAATTAACATGCAAATGATGCAATTCTGAAGCTGTGATTTTTGCACCCTACTTTTTACAATATTGTATAATGTGTCATTTTAGAATCAGATGGATCTCCGCAGATGAAATGTCATCCATTCCGTGAACTATTCTGTTTGGGTTGGGTAGTTGGATTTTGTACGTTCAACGTTCCAAATAGCAGATTTTAGATCGTGTTTAAGTCTGAGCTCTTTAGACAAGTTGAGTTAACGAGCTGCTAGGCTACACAGAGATAAACACAGGGCTTCCTAGAGTATCTCAAGAAATATATAAAACTTGAAATAATAGCAGTGCAGAAACGAGACAAAACCACAGAAAACAGAAAAATAGAGAGAAAAAAAAACCCGAGACACATAAAATTGACCTGGGCGGGGATCGAGGCCTTGGCCCTAATACGGCACCCATCGCCTGGCCAACAGCATGAGACTGTGAGCTACTGTAACAGCTTAGCCATCGTATCTAGCAATCGTGGTTATTTCAGGATTGGCTCATTTCTTGTAATTTCCAATGCTTGCTCCCCACCTTACTATTATGACTATAGATTATCTCAAAGGGTTCAAGTATATTCAATGACAAAAAGGCCAACTATTCTTTTTACTGTTTGTTCATATTATCACATCAGGTTCCTTGCGGGACTAGTGCCAGAATACTGATTAAAACTTCTTAGAGCGAGGTATGATTCTAACCCAACTGAAATATGTCAAATCTTGAAAGTGTAAGTTATTTATACCAAATAAATGAGATTTAAATGAACTGTCATAATATTATGCCAAAAGCCTGAAATTAAGGCTTTGTGGCATATTATGTTAGTTCACTGAAATATGATATATATGGTATAAGAACAGGTAAATCCTGCAGATTTTGGTGTCCTTAGCATTGAAATGGTAGACAGGGGTAGGAAACAGGGACCTCCCGTTGTAAACGTCATAATGACAACACATCCACAACCAAATGAGTAGCCAAGTATTCGCCTTTTTTTTTCGCTCCCACCAACGCCATAACACAGAATTGTGTCTGTTCGTACAGTTTGGTCATTGTTGTGTGAGTATTTTGTCTCAATACTCAACACATACCATACTGCAGTCTATAGATTGAGCTACGGAGTCGATTCAGTCTTACCATCCGCCAGGGTCTGGTCCACGGGGGAGAAGATGGGAGCCCCTGCCTTCAAGGCGTCGCTCAGACTCCTTGTCCTCTCAGACTCCACGCCCTGGTAAGTAGAAATTAGCAAAAGTTGGAATGAAAAGCAGTGCATAATTTTGTACAAAACAAAGTCATAGAAAGCATAATAATAATAATATGAATAATAATAATAAGAGCGATAATAGTAATAATAAATCTTTATTGTCCTCAAATAGGGGCAGTTTACATTTATTGTTTACACATCAAAATAGTCACACATGCAGTAGAAATACATCATAAAGGGGGACTAGAAAGTGACAAAATGAGGGTTCGAGCCTGGGACCTGCCATGGCAATTATCGCCTGGTCCCCAGCACAAGACTAACCGCTTTGGCTATCTGCTTATTGTAGTTAAACGTTTGATATTTCTTTTCTTCTAAATTAATACGCGAATATATAAATGTATACATTCCTTTTTTTCAAGGAGAAATGCCTCTTTAAGACGTGTCAGACTTAGAGATCATATGTGTCTGATGTAGTACAGTGGTGTAATATTGGTAAATGAGATAATGAAATGTGCCTTATCCAAAGTCGCATCGATATAATATTGTCAAAGACTGGATGTTAGATATAACGTTTTAAATCATACCATGCATTTAAAGTAATAGATTGGGTTCTTGTCTATTGTATAACAAAAAGTGTTGTAAAATGTAAAAGTTTCCGAGATAACAGATCACAAAACAAAACTGGACGTTTCAGGCAGTTATCTCGGAAACTTTTACATTTTACAACACTTTTTATTCCATGATAAGTTTCCAGCAGCTACATTTTAGTTTTTATTGTAGAACAAAGGATTGCAGAAAAGCATTGAGAATATTTTGATGTCTTATGTTTCAAAAATTACCGAATGTATTTGCTCCTTTCTCAATTATGTTCTTCTTATCATTTTGCTATTCACACTTTTACAGTGGGCTCTATCTAATTCTAACTGAACTGAAACTTGCAAAATCTTCAAGACGTTCAACCTCTTACAGATAAATCAGATTTCAGTAAACTAACATAATATGTCAAAATCCTAAATAATTCAAAATCACTTAAATCTGATTAACTGGTATAAAAACAGACAGGTCTTGGAGATTTTAAAGTATATCTAGATATCTATCTAGCTAGTTTTATCAACAATAACCTTAGCTTTGAAGATTTCATATGTCAACATTAGATAAAGCGGGAAGAGATGTTGGAGATGTTGGTTGTGTTTGATTACTTACTTAGTTAAAAAATTGATACTGCTTTATCCAAATACTCGGCTCACAGGATGAAACATTATTATAACTATTTTAAAGGAAAAGGACAAAGTTAAGTCTATCATGTATAGCTGTTTCACAAATGAGCCTCATTGATAAAATCAAGGTAAGAAAACAGCACTCGAAAAATAGTTAAAATATTAAAGAATAGTAATAGCTGTGAAGACAGCTTAAACCTGCTGGGACTATGCCTGAAATCATTCTAACTGCAAGGAATGATTAGGAAGAGAAAAAAGATTGAAGGAGAACAAATATAGATAATCTTATTAGACAGCAAGAGGTTTTTAAATGTGTACCAGCCTACAATGCATGGTTTTTTTTTTGGTTTTTTTTTCCAACATGCATGGTTTTTTAAATATTAATTCATTTATCATCATTGTTAGTATCTTTGTTGTCCTTCTTGATATTCTTCTTGTTCTTCTCCTTATTTTTCATATCATCATTACTTAGTATTATTATTATTAGTATCAATATCATTTATTTTCTAGAGCATAATGTGAAACAAATGCTTAATTTGGGGTATTAGATTAATAAAAGTAGATCTTAAATCATTTCCTGTTATCTTGATTAATTAGTGACTGAAAATATTGAACAGCTCATGAAACCTGTATTTTCCCATTATTTTATCTCCCTTTCTTGTCTTTTTAAAATCAAATTCGCTTCCATCATTGTGAAAGAGATTTTCAATACCTTATTTAAATCATACCTTTTTAATTCTGGATACATTTTGGCTATAACATTAAGTATCAAGGATCTTTGAAAGTGGAAGCTATGAAAATGTACAACAGAGACATTTAAATAGGCTTATGTATGCCGATAATTTTTAAGAGAATTGAAATAGGCTTATCATATATCATTTCATGTTTAAATCTTCAAAGGCCTTGCGAAAAAAGTTGCATTTTGCAAATAAAGCTGCTAAAAACTCAAACAAAGAGCATCATAAGAACTTTCTGGAAAGTCATTATATTGGAAGTAAAATCACTGCACATCAAAATTAATAATCATAATGAGAACGCAAATAAACCAATTCATTACCAAATGTAGCCTCTAATAAGATTGACCAGAGAGGATGCAATTGAAGATTTGTATCAATAAACATCAAAATCAAACCAACTGACTTGCTTGCTAGACATAAGAAAAGATTGATATTTGATGAGAATCTAGAGCAGCTACTGATCAAGCAGGGGAAGTAACCATGAAATATCGAATGTGTCTCTTTTTAGGATGTTTAAAATGTGATTATTACTCTAAATTAATGATAAATTAATTTTAAAAAAACAATTCAGTTTGGACGTCAGAGATCATTCAATCATCATTTTCACCGAAGATCCTAAAAGCTTTATACTCTGAATTCATCAATTCAATTCAATTTTGATCCGATGGATTTGCAGTGATTCCGCTTTCAATATCATTTTATATTGTTTCCATAAAGTTGTTATTGTGCATTAGGTATGTTTGAATTTGTAATAATTCTTTTTGCAAAATGTGACCTTTTTTTCAAGGGCTTTTAAAGGCTTTTAACCAAAATTCTCTGTAAACAGAATATGATAACATGTTTTGCATCTCAATGTTGACTCAAGGTTTATTTATTCCTTCATTTTTCTCTTGTTTGAAAACTGTCAAAGCATCCGCAACAAATAAAACTATAAGCAACACAGATTTTTCTTCTTTTTAGAACATCAAGCATTTTACAACAACAGTTTATAAATTTGGAGAAAACAGATTTGTTTTTTTCATAAAAGGAGAGTTTTCTTTTTTTATCATTACTTGTTTATCAAATTCTGCACAAATTTAGAATATCAAAAGCTTTACAGTCAGTATCAATGAAAATTGTAGATTATGAAAAACAAAATAAAAGAAACTGTTGAAAATATTTTGAAAAACAATTCAAAATTGGGTTTTTTGGTTAAATATCTGTAACAAAATATGTTCCTTTTTTTGTAAAACTAAGTATTAAGCTGTTCTTAAAAAGAAAAAAAAGAGTATTACATCTAACTTTTCAAGAATACTTTCCTTTCTATGGCAACAGAAGATGTAAATAGGTCATCATGTATTTTAACAGATAAAAAAATCATTGATATAAAGAGAAAAGTGATGAGAAGAATGATTACACAGCCCTAGGTGGCAAATGTGAATCAAATTCTGCCCATTCTACATCATCCTTATTTTTCTCTTTTTTCTCTTGGTTTTGTTCCCTATTGCCATACCTTTATCTTGCTTTAATTTTATCAACATTTAGTTCTCGCTGCATGCTTAAGTTTTAAAATGAAAACGCATTGCCTTTTTATATTGCGATTGACTCTAAAATTGGGTGCAGGCTCTGAGTGATTATGGAGAGGTAGTATTGCTACTTATGAAAAGATTATTGATATTTGAAGTGAAAATTAAAAATAAAAAAATCATCTGAACAGTAGGATTTTAAGACTTCATCTAAATGCCAGTTTGAGAGATGGTATATTTATTCACATTAACTGTGCGTTTGAGTTCCGAGATGAATTATTTCATGAGAATCTTATCAGTAGGTTTGATGAATGAAATATTTCATGACAATCGTATTTTTATACTCCACTATGTCGTCATTATCTTTATTACATCTATTACTCCACGTCTGTAACCAAATTTCCATGTATTGGACTAATAAAGATTTATTATTATTATTACAATGATATTCACTGTGAGCTTGAGAAATTAAAGATTTTATGTTCAGCTTGCTTACAATAACCTTGACGGCTGATTCAAGGACATATCAATGATGGAGCTGTCTATGCAAATTAAAATGCCACCACACAAATTAAAGATAAACAGAGTGCTCATTGGAATATCTCACTTAGTCACACTATATTGACATTAGACCAATCAGTCTTCTTAGTACAGTTCCCATAAGGCCGAGTGCCTGGCAAATCCTAAGTCTTAGTTATGACGAGGTTGTGGTTTAAACTCCTGACCCACCCATTCTGAGGCAGTAGCTCTACCTATATTTAAATACAGAGCCAGATTTCATTCTTACAATGATCTTGACGCTGGGTTTGAGAGACTTGAGGGCTACGGCACATCCAGCGATGAGTCCGGCACCTCCTACAGGGATGATGCAAGCATCCAGGTGGGGGACCTGCTCAAGGATCTCCAGACCCATTGTGCCTGCACCAGCCAGGATGTGTGGATGGTCATAGCTGAGAAAGTGGTGAAAGGAGATAAAATCAGTATTGAATTGTTGGAGTTTTTCATTGATAATTAAAGTAAAGGTATCTAAGAAATGAGACAAATTTGAATGTCAGGCTTTTGGCATAATATGTCAGTTACTAAATTATGATTTTTCTGATGTAAGAACACATTTTCAAGATTTCACATATTTCAGTTCGGCTAGAATCAGACGCCGTTGTGTATGTAGAGCATGAAATCTGTAAATGCAACAACTTCTCTGAAAACAAATCACACTGCTAAAACCACTTAGCCATGCAAACCAAATATTTTGGTTCATTATGAGTGAGTTTGATTTTGTTGGAGAGAATTGACCAAGAGGGACAATGAGCCTGCAGGTAGATTTAGTTTGTTTTATGTCATATCAGTATCATCAAGTTTTGATTTTCATTTTGTATCGTTGTTACATATTACGTATATATTATATATAATAGTCAAGTGTGGAGCAAGCACTGAAAATTATTGGGAATCAATAAGATGTAGAATGCTGCAGACAAGAAACAAAGCCAAAGAAAGCAGAAAAATGAAGAAGTCGAAAAGTGAACAGAGTAGAGCCATGAAAACTATCACCAGGTTGCAAACACAAGGTAGTATGCATATCCCATTCATTTGGCTATACATATTGTGCTCATAAGATAAGATAAGATAAGATATACTTTATTGATCCTATAATTTCCTCTCTTAGGATCAATAAAGTATATCTTATCTTATCTTATCTTATATCCCATCCATTTGGCCATGCATATCCCAATCATTTGGCTATACATATCCTATCCATTTGGCTATGTATATCCTATCCATTTGGCTATGCATATCCTATCCATTTGGCTATGCATATCCTATCCATTTGGCTATGCCCTACCCTGTAAAGAACTTTTGCTCAAAAGGATATTATAAGAACTTATTGACTAAATAAAACAGAAAGTATGTGCATCAACAACAACAAAAAATTTAAAAACCACTTTCTGAGAGGAGACACAACTCATACTAACCAATGGGATGACTTCACCTCAAAGAGGTTAACTCCCTTGATTTTGTATTTATGATTCGTTGGTTCTATTATTCGCTCTTTGCTTCACCATAAACTTGAGCTTGACATTTGAAATTTGATACTTGCATTGAAATCTAACTTGCATAGTCAAGATAGCACATTAAAGATGAATTAAAATTATATAATATTAGTGAATATCATTATTATTAATATCATTATTACTATTATTATTATTAGCAATATCATTACCGTATATTGAATGATAAGGAGAAAAACTATATATACCTTTTTGACTTAAATAGAAGGTAGGAGGATAATAAACAGGAAATAAGGGACAGATATGACAAAATAAAATGGTAGTCAATCTACCCATTAGGTACTGAAATAGGAATTCTAATGAAAGAAACTCTATACATTGTTAGATATCTTGTTTTCATTCTGGGACATTTTCTTAATTGATATGGAGTATGTCAGTTAAAAAATATTAATATGACAAATGATTAAACCTTTATAAAAAAAATAGAAAAATAGGCCTGAACTTTAATATTGAGTATTATTATCATATCGTTTAACCAAATGGATCCAAAAAGCAGAGGACATGCTGACCGCTGCATGCAGAGTTCACTGCAAGCATCCACGAGACTGCGTAGCCTTCAATTCAAAATTCAATTCAATAACCTTCGTATAACGATGATTCAGAAGTTAAAATAAGATGAAATAAATTTTTTCATCCATACAAAATAAAGTTTGAAATTCAAAAATTCAGAGTTGCAAAAAAAGAATAAAAACAAACAACAATTATAATGTTGCAATTGTAATTTGAGTATTTTATAAGAATCAGTTTTATTGACACTTTACACATCCGAGCGTTCTTTTTGGAGGATTATTTATTGAAACTTTACACATCCGAGCGTTCTTTTTGGAGGATTATTTATTGAAACTTTACACATCCAAGTGTTCTTTTTGGAGGATTATTTATTGAAACTTTACACATCCGAGTGTTCTTTTTGGAGGATTATTTATTGAAACTTTACACATCCGAGTGTTCTTTTTGGAGGATTATTTATTGAAACTTTACACATCCGAGTGTTCTTTTTGGAGGATTATTTATTGA
>JAUEKZ010209510.1:0-10517 GCA_031471865.1 Melibe leonina
GTGTTTGTTATGGAGTTTTATTTTCTTTATCGAAATTAGGCGCCTTGAGATAACAAATGATATATTATTACTCTCCGTCACAATTGACCAAGCGTCAATTACAACCGGATTATCCGGTGACAATTGACGCTACCTTTCTTTATTGTGAGCCGTTCGAGTTTTATCTTTGGTGTTTATTCAAAATGTATTAGTCAAGAGGTATTTTATTAGTCGTTTGGCCTAGTGGCTGTGATAGGATAGCTCTTTACTTCATAACTGTAAGAAAGCAATGACTGGCTTTGGGAGTTTTTCTTTATTTCTATAATCTCTTACCAGATCATATGCACAAATGACTTCAATACTATTTTGTTACACTGTTGAAGCTTTTTTTTATTAAAATCTTTTTCAGGTTTCCTCATCCTTTCAGACAACCTCTGCACGATTGCAGCTGACAATCAGCAAACAAAATGCATATTTCAGTGCTCAGAATTTGGGAGAATTGGTATGTTTCATTTTTTTTTTGTAATGCTTTTATGCTTCAAATCTTGAAAAAGTCAGATCTGTTTTAAGAAGTCGAATAAAAGATCCACAATAAATATGACAGTGAGATAAATACATTTCTGTTCCTTCCTCTTGGCTTCCTATGAAGACGTAACAAATTTTTTGTTGTGTCAGCTTGGCTTTCTTATTTTGCTCGGTCAATTCAAGATAAGTAAAAATAAGGTTGAATGTGAAGTAAGATAATTATTGATGAAAGTGAATAATATCATTGTCTTGCACTTTTTTGACAGAATGCGGATGAATTGGATCGGTACGTGAGCATGCGCAATGCCTGTGTTCATTACATCAAAAGTACTCATGTCATTTTTGACACAAAGGCAGATGTTTTTGCAACAGCACTTGGCATTCTGGATGCTTTTTTATGGAAGGTTAAGGTAAGGAAGGAAACTTTTCCAGGTTTCTTCTATTGTCAACATTATTAAAGTTTTACATTTTCTTGCATATGATAATGTTTTGTATTTTTAATGTTTAAAGGTAGGGATATTTATATTTGGATTGTGAGATGCAAATCTTTTCAAGCTCCTCAAAAGTGTAAAAGAATTTCTATGGCCAAAAGAACCCTAAGATAATAGCTTAAAAGAAACTAACAAAATTGGATATTTTTAAAAAAGAATGCAACACATACAGTAAGCCTGCTATCTCAGTATAGAATATTATCGCTGAGCTCTGAATTCTTGTCATTTGGCACAGGTGTTTGAATATCGAACATTTTTTTGCAGAGCCTTCCCTCCACAAATTGGGAGCTAGGTCTCTTTATATTATAGGGAAATTAGGGCGATGTGGAAAGTAATGGTAATTCGACAATATGCGAAAAGCATGGTACAATCAGGACTGTATTCCAGGCAATCAGTTAATGATTATAGTACTCATTTTCCTTTCTCTCATACAGATGACAGGAGAATATAGCCATTTTTCTAGTCGGTACTTGATAATCGGTTATTTGTTTAACTTAGGTAAATTCTATAATTTCTTTGTATTTGATATCGTTACTTGAAAGTATAAACACTTGAAGTCAAACTTGTGCGCCCAACTCAATTTTGAGGGAATTTCTTTCATTTGAAATGGGTTAAATGCTTTGTTTACAATATTGCGTGTCAGGTGATGATCCTGACTTTTTGGCTTTGGTCTGTTAAGAGCACTGCATTTTGATAAGGGTAATTTATGATTATATGGCTGGGGTATACAAGTATTATCTGTAGACAAAGGATTCGAAATCTTGAGTTTATTTAGATGTTTACTATAATATCTTTTCAGATCACCCCTAAGCACATGACAATTGTCTGTGCTGCTTGCTATCTTTTGGCCTTCAAGTTAAAGGAAGAGGATGAGGTAAGCTTTGATTCCTCGTACTCATTTCTTTTTTTTAAACATTTGTCCCCATCCATTTCAGTAGGTCTTACTCACATTCCTCTCATGCTTTTCCACATAGACCCATCTGAAAACTTGAAGCCTCTTGTAGTGTATTTATAATTATCCCCAGATCAATAAATCAACTTTGAATTTCAAAATAATTGTTGAATGGAAATTTGATTTTGACTATGCACTGATATATTTCATAACAAAGCTTTAGATGTCCATTTCATTTGTACGCACCTCTGAATGTTTTGTAGTGGGAATCTGCATGGTTTCAAAGAGTAAAATGTGACACTCCTACTAGTATGTTTATTGATAATGAACATGGCACAAGATTTACATTTCTCCATTTCTAGTTGGGCGATGCAAATGCAATGCTAGCTATTTTTTTGCTTTTTTTGTTTTTACTACAGTGATACTAGTCCTTGGATCCGAGGATTTCTGGCTTTTTAAGTTTTCAGAATTTTTTTTTATCATTATGTAATTTTAAAAGGAATAAGTTTATTTTTGTTTGGTCATGGCCTATATCATTTTTCCTCCTTTTTGACAATATGTTTTTAACATTACAGTTACTATGATTTATTAATTTCATTTTTTAATTATTTTTAGATTGTACCCACTGCCAGTCAACTTGCAAGCTTTCCATCACATCTATGGACAGCCAATGACCTTTGTCGAATGGAGATGCACATACTTAGTAAACTGGATTGGATGCTGTGCACTGTGACCTACCTGGACTATCTCCCATTGTTGTGTGAACTTTATGGTGTGAACAATGATCATGTTTGCTGTGACAGCTTTGTTTTATTAGCAGAGAGGTGGATTTCATTACATTCAACAGTGTTGCTCAAGGTTAGTATTCATTAATTTTAAACATGTTTTTTCAATTGATAGCGACACAGCACAGAGCCTGGGGGAAGGGGGGGGGGACCAGTTCCATTACCAACAACATTTTTGTTTTTCTCAAGGGGCATTAAAAATCTAGTCCCATTGCCTGGTTTGGGTACTAACCCCCCAGTTGGGTTGGGAAAGCAATCTAGGATAGGCCAGTGTGCTGCTCAGAGGATAATAACCACTGTTTGTCAATTTTTAAGTGATTGGAACCGTGATAAGTTCCAAACTTATTCTAAGGGCTTACTTTGTCGCTGTCATAATGACACTGTTTGGGGTTGATTCAAAGTTAATTATGGTGCTACTGAATGTGTACTAGCACCTGATATTTGAAAGATGGCGTAAAAAACAAAATAGAGCATAGACACACCATATTAAGTTTTACAAGTCTGGCTTTGTTCAAAACAAGGAATTAAATTAGGAGTTAAATAATCGCCTCATTGGCGTTTCATGTTTTATTGCTGGAGGTTTCCTATATCTTGTTACTTTCATTTACAGTATCGTGAATCCGGGGGAATACAAAAATACTCACCAGTTAAGGGACATAACAATCTAGCTTTCTAACTAAAGCTGCAATTTTTTTGTTACTTCCCCTTTGTTACTATTTTTTTCTGTTAATTCTTGTTTTGTTGTTATTCAAATTTGCTATTCAAATGTTCTTTTTAATCAGGAATGGTTCCCAAATTTTAGATTTTAATTTTCTCTTTTCCACGTTGATCTTATTTAGCTGAACTTAAAGAAATAGAAAAGGATAAAAAATTAAACACATTAAATAGGTACAGTGTTAAGTCCTTGATACTTAAAAACCTGCGATGATCCCACTGTGCGACCATTGGCTACCACTGTTCTGTCTTATTTTGATTGGGATTAAGAAAAGGCTGAAGTGTTTTTGGAAACTAATCTATATACGTAGTTTTTTATTTTTAAAACGTTTTTTTGCATCTTTTTCTTTCAGCCACTGGTGTTAGCTCTTTACATGTTCCAACAAGTATTAGATCAGCTTCAGATGGAGAGAGGAGAAAGCTGCAAAAGAACAATGAACCATCTTGATGTGAGTAAATCATCTATTTTCATTTGTAGGGTCTTAATAATGTATTTTTTTCAATGTTTTGTTGTGGTTTTTTTTAGGGGGAAGAGGGATGGGTACAGGGTAGGACAGGATGAGTCGGGTAAAGAGGAATAAGGTTGGGATTGGCTGTACAATTGTGGAAAGAAATTGCTTTTAGTTTAGTGCTGATAGTGAATGTTCATTTTGACTATCAATTTTTGTTTAAAAATTGCATCATCAGAATACAGTGGAACCTCTGGATAATAACATTGCCCGGGACCAGAAAATTATGTCGTTATCCAGGAGTGTCGTTTTATGGAGGCTTTCAATCATTACTAATAATATATAACCAAAAAAAAAAAATTAGTACTGGAGGTCAAGAGGTCTTATTCAGGGGTTTTACTGTATGATAAAGCAACTTTTTGAGAGTGTAAAGATTATTTCTTTGGTTCCCTCTCAACTGTGTAACCCTCCTACCCAATTTTCAATATGGCACCAATGCTTTTATAAATCACTTGTTTCCTTTAACTTTTTCTGATGTACGGTAGTGGAAGTATATAATGGGAGGGAAGTAGATCAATATAAAAAGATATCTTGGTATTATCAACAAAGAGATGAGAAAAATATGAATAGAGTATGTTTTAATCTTTGGTTTTTTTTCACATTGACAATCATTACTTAAAAATCCTGTTCATATACATACTAGGACTTAAAGACTAAACATGAATTATCATAGGCAGGCTTTTGCCTTTGCAAACCCTTTAATTTTTAAATTTTTTTTTTAACTATATCATTTTATTTTTATTGTATTGGTTCTTTTCTTGACTCTGACTGCGTTTTGATAAGCTGTTGACAGCTGTTGTTGACAGAAAGACTAACACGTGCCTAAATACTCAGCTGACAGAAGAAGATTGATGCATTTTGCTAGGCATTGTGTTCATGCACAGTCTTCAATCAGTACGCATTATGAATTTCCTTTTTTTTTTTTTTGTGGTTTGATTTACCAATCTGACCGATTGTGTATCAATTTTTCCTGTGTGTGTTTATTTCTGTATGGAAAGAACATCTTGTTTTACTTGTCACATGGCCAATTTTGAATGGGTTGTGTGTATGATCAGTTGATTTGTTTGAAAACCTGAATGTCATCCTGCTACCAGTTTTCACAATACAGTACTGACCTTTTGACTAATTCTACTTGTACCCTGTTGCTAAAAGAATGCAAGGTAATTCAACAGTGGAATCCTTCAGATTTATCGATGTTGATGTAAGTAGGTATATGGTATTGCATTTTTAATTAGCTTCAGCTTCAAACAGTGAAGTAAAACCTAGTATCATGTTATCATTATGATTAATGTTGTTTGTTTTGTCTGTTTCAGATCAAGGACTTCCAAGGAATAGATTGTAAGCAACTGCTTTGTCACATGGCTGCTCCATCTATACCCATCTCTCATCCCAAACCTGCAGTGTCTAAAAAATCAGTATTTTTTCCTGCCAAACTTTTTGATAAACCAAGTGAAATTGGCAGCACATGTCTTCCCACAATCAGCGAAGAATAATTTTTTAAATTATATAATTATTTAAGGCAAATTTTTCTGCCCAATAATTCTGCTTTTAAGTATTTAAAAGGTTTTCCTTCACTTGGAATTGATTTTAAAACGTTTGATTAATATTTATATATATATATTTTTTTAAAAATGCAACCAGATGAGAAAGGTTTTATTATTTATTTATAGTTTTTAGACTGTTATCAGTTATATGATGTACAGTATTTAAAGCTTCCATGAAGATTTTAATTCAAGTCAATGAGCTATGTAGAAAAAGAAGAATGATCGAACACGCCCTCAAGAAGTGAAATGTAAACTATTTGTACAGCTGTATCACCATAACATTCATTTTTCCAAGACTGAATGTAAAGCTGTATTGTATGGATTTATTTTTTTATCATCACTGTAAATTCACCTCTGTATTTCATCATGAAAAACCAAAGCTACTGCATAGTTTTGTAAAATGGGATGTATGTATTGGAAGCAATAATGTGACGTTGACATTTCATTTTAGACAGTCACTGTAATTACCATAAGAACACAAACATTTTTATCATATCCAAAACAGATGTTTTAAAGGCCTTTTATTGCAGATCTTGTGTTTGGAATGCATGTGATATCACTAGGACTATTATTAAGGTCGTGCAATATAGGTGAAATCTCAAATGATAGAGGGTGATTGACTATATCTACCATAATTGTTATTATAAATGTCTGTATAGTCGAGTGGTGAGAAAGGAGGGTGGAAAAGAGAGGGGAAAGAAGGATAGAGAAGGAATGATATATGATCTTCCAGTCCAGGAGTTCCACTTCTGTGGCAATTAGTGCGAGCGTGATACTGATAGTGTGATGACCTTTGACCAGCCAAGGTAGAAGGCTTAATTAGCTAGATAAGTGCCTGGCCTTTGAAGGAAAGCTGTTAAGCTACTCCAATTCCTTGTATTTGTATCAGTTTGTGCAGCCTTTTGTTATTTCTATCTTCTATTTTTATTTTGCTACTAAATATTACATTTTTTTTTCTTCTGCTGAATAGTTCCATCAGATTTTCTAATTGCCTTATATGTATTTACTCACTGGTTTATTCTAGTTAATAGCATAGTTATCTAAATCTTAAGTGCAATACTGTATGTTTTCAATTTTGCCCTATTCTTATTGTTCTATTTGAACACAACACCTTTCTTTATTAAAATAGGATATAACTTTAAAAAAATTAAATTTTGATGTGTTATCTTGTCTTTTTATATCCATTTTCCAATGTTGAAATCTGTATGCTTGTGTTAGTGTAGTATAGTTATTAATTCAATTTAAATGTGTTAGTAATCATACTGTTTTAAGTATTTAGTGATTTATCATGTGACATTTTTATTTTTACTTGATCTCAAATCCTGAAAGTAACATTAAGATATTATTTTTGCAGTTTGTTCTCTTCTGGTATTTAGTCAATTGTAACTTAAAATGTTCTCTTACCAGTTATGTTCTTTTTATATTAGTATAACTGATTTTTTTCTGGTTTTTTCCTGTTTTACTTCTCATATACACATAGTTACATATGTAGCTTCACTCAGTTTATTACTTGTACTTCACGTTTTGTGATAATATATAGTTTTATACCTATCCATGTAATACTGTTGTAAGTTCCTTGTTTCTTTTTTTAGTCTTAGTTCTTGGTAAAAAACTCATATTTATGAACAATTTCATAATATACCAACTGTATATATATCACCCTATATTTATTGCCTTTAAAACATAAAGGATTATTGCAATGTATGTTTTAATCGCACAACTTACTTCATCCATTCTATTTGTATTTAGCTCTGTAACCCTGTATAAATGTAAAGTATGTATAAAGAGAAAATTGGCTAAAAAAAAATTTGTGTATTAACTCTTCCAATATGTATGATTCTCGTAAAATGAATAAACAAAAATGGTGCTGAACACTCTTTATATATGGCTACGTCTGGATTCTTTCTTTTTTCTTCTAATTTTTCATTCCTTGTTTTATTAATATTAATAAGACATGAAGATGTGTGGCATGCATCTCTTGTGGGCGCTACTTCTGTTTCTTCTCTTTTGGTTTCACCAATCATCTTACTTTTCCAGCACTCTATCTAGTACACTCATAAACATACACACAATGCTGTTTTGTATTCTATTGTCAGTATTGGTCTTGCCTGTTGCCCCAAAGTCTTACTTACCTCTGGATGCTAATATGACTTGAAAGTACCCTAAAACGCCAACATGCAAAATGGTCTGAATAGATCTATAGTAGTCTCCACATTGTGGTGCCCAATTTTATAGGGTCACTCTTGCAAACAAACTCAAACAGCAGTAGAATATCCTGAGTCTCTCCTACCATAATGCATTATGGTGGTGTTGTAAATCACCTCTTTTACCTTTTTTGTATTTCATTGTCTATGATCTATCATATCTCTAAGCAACATCTCAGACAGACAAGTCAAGTCGTTCTTTTTAGCATATCTATTGTCTAACTTATCTAGGCGTTGAAATGACCCTACAAGAGTTAAAAAGCGCACTAAAACCTAAAACAAACTCAAGTGTGGTTGTTTGGCGGGTGTCTCTGGTGGGAGCTTCTTTTGTTTTCTCCTCTTTTGAATTTACTAATCATTTTACTTTTTCCAGTACTCCCTTTAACAAACATACATTATATGTACAGTTTTGTATCTGTTATCTCAGTCCTGTCTGTTGACCTTAAAAGACTTATGGTCATCCCCCATGTTTTGCACTGTTGTACCTAACCACAGAGTCACTTGCTATCTAGGAGAACTGAGTACTTTTGTAAACAAAGGGCGGTGGAATATTTTGGGTCTTCCTGGACCATAGTGCATGGTGTAGGTGGTAGCCATCATCTGTTTAGTTTCGTGTTTCCTGGTTTGTCTAACAGGTGGCTTTTTCATTGTCCTGTAAATCATCTTTTGTCACCTTTTTTAAGTGGTATATTTATCTCTCATCACTCCGTGAAACGTCCCGAATTGAATAGACGCGTGCTGTACTTTTTTGCAGTCTTGACCGAAGCTACCCAAAACTTCTTATCTCTACGATGTATGAGATAATTTATTACGATAAAATGAAAATTAAATCTATCTGCGCCAGGAACATCAGCGAAAATGTTACTGATTGTCATGTTTTGATGTGCATTTGATTTTGACATCTAATATCTTATAGAGTACAGTAACGCGACTAAAAAGTGAAAACAACCAGGCTTGTGTACAAATTAGATCTGCGCTAATGAGCTCCACTTCACACCCCCTCTCTGAATGCACTTAATTACGTATAGTATTAAGTGCATTTAAACATATCTTAGCAGTCAGTTCGTTCATGTACCTTATTAATATGAGAGATAGTTCATTTGATGGTTTTTTGTTCTCCTCTCACTTCTCATTAATGATAAGGAGGTTTGCTACAGATCTCCAGTTATGTCCCCTGGAATGAGAATCTTCGAGCCCCGATGACCCTTTGCCCTCGATTTACGGAGGAGATCAGAATGGCCAGGCCTATTACATAACTGAAACATTAACTCATAAGTGTTTGGCTCCGAGTACATCATGAGCAGTCGAAGGGTTAACTAGGGTCATTAGTGGTTGTCTGTAGTAAGCTCCTCTGTACTTGTAAATGTTGCCTTTGGAATTGGAATATGTACTTACGTCCACCCGAAGAAACGAAATACTACACAATTAGAAATGCTGATGAATAAATAGTGGGGCAGGGGGGAAAAGGAGAAAATGGAATGTAATTATCTTAGAGAAACTATGTTAAAAGGGGACGGACAGATTTCTCCCGTCTGCAGGGAAGGAAAGAGATTGACTGGATGTGTGAAGTCAATTTAAAAATTGGGCGTATTAATATTAATTAAATCTGTACTGGCGCGCCATCGTTGACAATATGTTATGGTTGATAGAGAAATCGATGAAACCCCCGATACTTCATTCTTTCACTATGTAGCAAATTTCCGCCATCTTCGTAAACGCTTCGAAAACTCTTCGCTCTCGATGTTTCTCCGCTCGCCGCTAGCTAATCCGCTATTTCAGCGGACAGTATCATCTCAACGCTTTTCCGTCGTCCGCTGAAAACCCGTGATACCCTGTCACTTTCTCATCCACGATGAACGGTGGAAGTAATAGAGAAGTACTATCTAGTTTGCATAATTCTTGTGTGTCAAAGTGTTTGATTGATGCGGTGTACTCTCTAGCTAGCGTGTCGATTACTACATACATTCAGTCCCCTTAAAACACGTCCAAGCGAAAGCCAGATTTGACCCAGAATCGAGTTAAAAATATACAACCAAACTCAAATTACTTTTTGATGCACTGCACACTCTCTCTATAAAAAATCAAAGTAATTAAGTTAAAAACTACTGAGTTACACTCAATCAAACTTTAAAAACGTATCCCACAAGTCTGCAACCCCCCCCCCACCCCCCAATAAATAAATAAAAAACCCAACAATACATCACGTTAACATACTGTTGGTTACATGTTCTATACATGATGCATGCTCTGACGTAATCAATATGATTATCTATGTGTCCATCTTGTATTTCGTCCATTTTCGTTCGATTTTTGCCGTTTTTCTTTTGCCCTATAGGAGAGGGTAGTCATATTGCTAGCGTCTAGATCTGATCAGATGAAAGGTAAGAGGTCACGCTGCATCACGTTTGTGTTGTGCATTGTGACTGTCAATGCAGCTATCACAACTTCTTCCTCTACTACTACTACTACTACTACTACTACTGCTGCTACTGCTGCTGCTACCACAACAACAACTACTACTACTTAAACAACAACAACGACTACTACATACAGTTATGATTGATAGAGAAATTGATGAAATATGCTATGGTTGATGGAGAAATTGATGAGAATATGCTATGGTTGATGGAGAAATTGATTAGAACATGCTATGGTTGATGGAGAAATTGATGAGAATATGCTATGATTGATGGAGAAATTGATGAGAACATGCTATGGTTGATGGAGAAATTGATGAGAATACGCTGTGGTTGATGGAGAAATTGATGAGAATATGCTATGGTTGATAGAGAAATTGATGCTATGGTTGATAGAGAAATTGATGAGAATATGCTATGGTTGATAGAGAAATTGATGAGAACATGCTATGGTTGA
>JAUEKZ010209521.1:0-10517 GCA_031471865.1 Melibe leonina
TATCTATCATATCTTATTTATCTGATCTATCTTATCTTATCTATCATATCTTATTTATCTGATCTATCTTATCTTATTTATCTGATCTATCTTATCTTATCTATCTTATCTTATCTATCGTATCTTACCTTATCGTATCTTATCTTATCATATCTTATTTTATATTATTTTATCTATTTTATATCTCTTATCATATCATATCATATCTTATCTTATCTTATCTTATCTTAGGTCATCTGGGCACTACTCGTCATCGTAGGCTTCACGGCAGCCACGCTACAGCTCTCGCTTCTGGTCAGAAAGTACCTGCAGTTTCAGGTGGTGGAGTTGTCCGAGATCAAAGACAGTATGCCGGTGGAATACCCGTCGGTGACCATCTGCAACATTGAGGGTATCTCCTTGGGCAAAATCCGCCGGGCGTACAACAAGAGGGAGGGCAAGAACTTGAGCAACTGGCTCCGGTTCACACACACGTTCAAATTCAAGCATAACTCGTTCGTGAACAGCGTCAGAGCTTTCTACGAGAACTTGGGGGAGGACGCCAAGAATATCAGCCACAACCTCGAAGACTTGCTCATCCGGTGCCGGTTCAATAACGAACCCTGCACGTCCAAGAATTTCACCACCTGGTTTGACGGGAACTACTTTAACTGTTTCACCTTCAACGGCGGATTACTACGCGAGCAGCTCCAAATGCACGGGACGGGACCCGAGAACGGTTTGTCCCTCATAGTGTCCATCGAGAAGGACCACCCGCTGCAGGGCGTCTACGGGATTTACAATTTCGACAACAACATCCTACACTCTGCCGGTATCCGGGTCGTGGTACACGCGCCCGGGTCCATGCCGAGTCCCGTCGACCACGGGTTCGACATCCCGCCCGGCTACTCCTCCTCGGTCGGGTTGAAGGCCATCCTCAACACGCGGCTGTCCGAGCCGTACGGGAATTGTACTCGGGGCGCCCTGCAGGGAATACAAGTCTACAGCAACACCTACTTTGCCTGCCTACAGCTGTGCAAACAGAAACGGATTATTGAAGAGTGCGGGTGCAAGTCTTCCGCTCTGCCGGACCTTCCGGGCCAGAACGTGACTTTCTGCGGCGTGATCCCCGACTGGAAGACCATTCTAAAGAACGACTCGGGGGAATGGAAGTACGGCGACTACATCCCCATCCCCAAGCTGAGCTGCGAGGAGAGGAAGCAGAAAGACTTCAACAACAACCGTTCGTACGAGGCGGACTGCGGCTGCTATCAGCCTTGCAGTGAGACCTCCTACCTCAAGTCGGTGTCGCTGTCTTACTGGCCCCTCGAGTTCTACCAGCATAGCGCTTTGCAGGTATCTACTATTAAACTCCACTATTTGTATGCCTATTATTAGCATCATTAATGTTTTACATTCATAGTTTTACCAGCATAGCGCTTTGCAGGTATCTACTATTACACTCAACTATTTGTATGCCTATTATTAGCATCATTAATGTTTTACATTCATAGTTTTACCAGCATAGCGCTTTGCAGGTATCTACTATTACACTCTACTATTTGTATGCCTATTATTAGCATCATTAATGTTTCACGATAAATTACATTCATAGTTCTACCAGCATAGCACTTTTCAGGTATCTACTATTAAACTCTTTTGTTTTGTTTGTTTGGTGAGAGTTTTAGGGCACTTGCAAATGCTATGGTCATATAAGCGCCCATATTAAACTTTGTATGCCTATTATTAGCATCATTAATGTTTTACTTTTACGATAAATTACATTCATAGTTCTACCTGCACAGCGCTTTGCAGGTAACTACTAATGTCCTGTACTGTAAGCCTATTATTTTCATCATAATTTTTTGTTTGACTATGATACGCTACAGCCATAGTTCTACCAGCATAGTTCTATACAGGTATCTAGTTACTTCTGTATTGAATGCCTATTATATTTTCATCATATTTTTTTTTTTTACTATAATCAAATTCATAGTTTTGCCAGAATAGCGCTTTCCATGTACCTTCTATTACTGTGTGCCTATTATTTTCATCAATATTATTTTTTACTATACATTGCACACATTCATAATATTCTTCTTTTCACTCTCCTCATTCTTCTACGTCTTCGTCACATAATTAACATCATTATCATTATTGTTGTGTAACATCAATATAAAAAGATAATTATTTAGAAAGCGAAGATAAGATAAGTTAAGATAAATTAAGATAAGATAAGATAAGATAAGATACGATAAGATATACATTATTGATCAGACACGAAATTATCGTGTGTTACACATCTAATCCTCATATATTATTACATATAAAATCAAATGTTATTTAGAAATAACCTTATCATTGTAAACCTTGTAACATTTAAGAGAGTTCTTAGTGGTTGTTTTTTTTTCTTCTTCTTCGTATCCTCCGCCTTTCTCCAGCACTTGTTTGCACAGAAGAACATCAGTGAAGAAAAGCACTTTCTAGAAGTGGCCTCCAGAGTCCTCAAAAAGCTGGCATTGCCCAAACAAACCAAGATTGCCCGCAACGACAGCAAACTGGACGACTTGCTCAACGATAAAGACGGCTTCTTCTCGGACATGAAGGAAATGAGCAAAAAGGCATCGGACCTGATACGGCAGAACTTGCTACGGCTGAATATATATCTGGAGGTATGTGGGGTGGTGGGACAGGGTAGAGGAGGAGGAGGGGGAGGGAGAGAGAGAGAGAGACAGAGAGAGATAGAGAGAGAGAGAGACAGAGAGAGAGAGTGACAGAGACAGAGAGAGAGACAGAGAGAGAGAGAGAGAGAGAGAGAGACACACACACACACGAACACAGCGAAGGGGTGGTGGAGGGGAGATTGAAAGACGAGAGGTTGGTAAATAGATCGATAGATAGATAGATAAATCAATAGATAGAAAGATACACAGATAATTAAGACGGTATCTTCTCAAATATGAAGGAAACGAGCAAAAAAGCATCGGACCTGGATATGTGCATACCTAGGGGAGCGGATGGATACATTATTGACAGGCTCGTAGTCTCGATAGGTGCCGTAGCAGGCTCTCTGGTTCTCATCTCACTCCCAAGGTCAATTATATGTTTCTCTGGGGTTTTTTTTCTTTTTCATATTTCTGCTTTTCTTGACTTTGTCTCGTTTCTACACTGCATATCATTTCTTTCAAGTTTGCCTCATATCTTGCAGTTTCCACCTTCCCAGTGCTTGCTCCCCACCTTAATATAATGACTGTCTCCTTATCCATCCTCCCCTTCTGCCCACCCCCCCCCCCCCCAGGACTTGAGCGTGGTGGAGTACCGACAGTTGGCAGCTTACGGCCTGGCCGACCTGTTTGCCGACATCGGTGGCACCCTGGGCCTGTGGATGGGCATCTCCGTGCTGACCATCATGGAGCTGGTAGAGCTCGTCATCCGACTGCTGGGCCTGCTCTTCAACGTGGAGAAGGAGGCGCCGGGCATGACCGGAAGCCGAAGTAACCATAGCAACAACAGCCAGCTCCAGCCTCTAGCCAATGGCGACGTGGAGCACGGTCACGTGTTCGACTCCAACGTCTACGACGACCTGGGCCCCTCCGAGTTCGACTTCCGGCGCGGGGTGGAGTCGCCTGTATGACCCCAACACGGCTCGCTCTCACGGTGGTAGAAAGTATTTTAAAAAAGAAAAATACACCCCTACTCTTACGTGACAAAAAAAAACCCACTTAGTATTCGTTACATGTTTTGCAGTGTGTCTTTGTGTTCGTGTGTGGTGCGGGGTTTTGGGGTTTTTGGGGTTTTTTTTGGTGTGAACGTACATTACAGTGGTATATTATAATATTAGAACACCACCTGAACCACATCCACAAGCACCACCATTACCACCAAGACCACCACTGACGCCGCCGCAATCACAATCATCCCCATCAGCCTGCTCACCATCATTTACTACAAACTACGACAGGCAGGTGACGTCATGCTACGGGCAGGTGACTTCATAACGTCATACAGCAGGCAGGTGACGTCATGCTACGGGCAGGTGACGTTATGCTACGGGCAGGTGACGTCATGCAACGGGAAGGTGACGTCATGCAACGGGAAGGTGACGTCATGCAACGGGAAGCTGACGTCATGACATAAGCGGGTGACGTCATGCTACAAGACTGAACAGCAGCACCGTAGTTTGGTCTGGGTCTAAATCGTCACAAGTGATGAAAGAACGGACGTGTGCTCAACCAATGACATGATTTAAAATCAAACCATCGAACCAAGAATGGATACCTACAACTTTGTCTCCCCAGTATTGAAAGGGTTAACCTGTGATGTTGGACGTGTGTTGTGTTATTTCATATTATAAAAAAAACAACACACACAAAACCACCTAACCAAGGTGGATGGATACCTTCGACTTCGATCCATATTACTCTTTAAGCATGTGTGTACCTACTACCAATTCGCCTGTGATGTTGGACGTGTGTTGAGTCATTTCATATTATAGAATAAAACACAAACACACCTTACCAAGGTGGATGGATACCTTCGACTTCGATCCATATTACTCTTTAAGCATGTGTGTACCTACTATCTACCAATTCGCCTGTGATGTCTGTTGGACAGTGTTCAAGCATTCAACTGACCAACGGAACAAAGATGACTTCATTTCGAGATTGTACGCGTTGGGTCAAAATGCTCACAACATTGCTCGCACTGAACTAACACACACACACACACACACACACACACACACACACACACACACACACGCACACACACACACACACACGTCCCTCCATACCCTCATCAAACCGGAGGAATAGTTTTAGTCACTCTGGGCTGTCTACTAAAAAGTCTTACATAGCTGATAATAATCTAGGTATACGCTTTAGGTGATGTGCGATGATTTTATTGAAAGGGGGAATAAATTAATGCGAACGCTATAACTCACTTGGTTGTGGACATATTGCCATTATATTATGACGTCAAATGCATACAGTCTATGATATTTAACTAGGCATTGAAGATAATAAATTTCAACGGAGATGGTTGTAAAAAAAACAGGATTAAAAAGATCCAGTAATTCATGATCCAGTCGATACAAATAGTGCATAACAGATACCTCTCAATCTATAACATCTCGTTCTAAGACACGGTGTTTGCATGGATTTATTAATGGATTTAATGTAAATGCCCAATTATTTATTTAATGTAATTAAACATAATATGCCATGTAGAAATAATTGATGAAATGTCAATAGAAAATCACATTGTCTGCATAAAGACTGTATGCGTTTGACGTCATAATGACAACATTATGTCCGCAACCTAGTGACTTGTGCTCATCTTCCCTTCGCTACCTTCCCCCCCCCCCCTTTTCCCAATAACACCAAACTGCGTAATACTCAAAAACATAGAAGATATCATAGACTTTAGCTTTTCTATTCGCAGTGTCTAATGGAGCGTGTCGCATACGGGGAGCCAAGCGAGCGAGACTCCATCATTAGATTACCTCAAATGCCCGCCATCTTGGCTCCTTATATATGCAATAAATGTACGTAAACAACGACCTTAATTGCCGCCATTGTGTGTCTCCTATGTCGGACCGTGACCAAACACTAAGGCCTAACTCTTCTAATGCCTTTGGTATTAGTACAGTGCGGTCATTGTTGTGGCTATTTTGCCTTAAAGGTGTGTGTCCACTGGTAGGTTTGAGGAATAGAAAAATAGAATGGAAAAGTCTTGGGTGTTTCAATTGGTGTGATTTTGATTTTGGAATCGCACCAATAGAAACACCCAAGCCTTTTCCATTCCGTTTTTCTATTCCTAAAATCTACCAGTGGACACACACCTTTACGCAACGCATAATGACAACATGCCTGCAACCTAGTGAAAAGTGATTACTTTCCCCCTTCCCAATAACACCATCACAAACTGTTTGTGTGTTCGTACAGTGCGGTCATTGTTGTGAGTATTTTGCCTCAACACATACAGTCTATAATATAATAATGCACATTGTGTGAGACAACCCCATCCTCCCCCCCTCCCCCTGCCCCCTCCCTGTGCATGGGCGGAGATGTGTCTGGTAGACTACAACGCACAGACAACTGTGTCAAAATAATGAATGTGTTGTTTATCTGCAGCATATAACACGTTATAACATTTTATCATGTCACCACTACACATTACTTTTTACGATATTGCTGTTGTTTTTGTTGATAATAATGACGACGATGATAATAATGATGATAATATAATGATAATAATATTGATGATGGTGTAGATGAAAATAAGGTTGATGTTATGTATTAATGTTTTAAAATGGCGCGCGTGTGATGTTTGGGTGTGCGTGTGTTTCTGCATGTGTATGTATGTGCGGCAATGTGATTAATTAAGCATCTCTATGTGCATGAGTTTGCGCGTGAGTGGGCGCGCGCGTACGTGTGTGTGAGTGGGCGCGCGCGTACGTGTGTGCGCGTGCGCAGTGATACTGTGTGCCACCATCTCAATTCAAATTGTCCCCACACACAATATAACATTATGCAAAGTTTTCCTTGCAAAAAATACCCATATCCTTTAATCATGCCCTTGTGCGCGCATGCGTATTTAGCGTGTGCGTGTGTGATGGCGTCCCTGTGTGGATAATAAAATAAAGACAACGTTTGAATATAAACTTCTTCTACCATAATATCATCAAATACCTATGTCGGGATATATGACTTTGGTGAACAATATATATATTATATATATATAATTGAATGGCAGGTGTGTGCAATATGATTAATGATTGGGCGTTTGCTATGACGTCACATGCAAGAGACACAGTGCGCCATGGCTTAATGACGTCACTGTACACGACGTCAATACAAGCAATGACACCACTTGAATTGTACAAATAACGCTGTGATGACAAGCACTGCACAACAACAAAACGTGTTTGATGACGTCACCGGCATGAGACAGTATTAATTTAGTATCATACGATGACGTCATTATAGACGACAATGAATTCGAAGTGATGCAGTACGATAAATGGGTGAATGAATGGGGTGGGCCTGCCCTTCGCTACTAAAACGTTTGTGGACGTGACATGACATATCATATTTATAAGGCAATGGATTGATAATATAAAAATAAAATGTGACGATTAAACTTTAAATTTCAACGTATATGATGAAGTTTAATTAAGGCATTGTTTAATATGATTATAATATTGTTTCATATTACACACAAATTGCAGGAATAAAATGTAATGTAATGATGTATCCATGTTTGTCTATATTATCCAATGATAAGATAGTATTATAGATCTGGGTATATCATTGTTAAATATTTATGTAATGTGTACAAAGAGAGGGGATCGCTAGGCCAGTGATTATCAAAGGTGAAATAAAGGGAGTGGTTAACAGGCCAGAATACCCTGAGATATCAACACACGAAGCTAAGTTTTGTTTATTTTGTCATTTTGTTATTTTGTTTAGTCTTGTTTGTCCTGCTGAAGACCTTGGGTCGAAACGTTGCTTTGTCTTTGTCCCACTATATTGGCCTGTTAACCACTCCCTTTGTTTCACCTTTGAATTATGTAATATTGTAGGACATGCCGAATATTGCACTTTTCCTTACGCATTGAACTCTTTCAGAAATTTGCTGTTCATCATAATAATATATTTTCAGGTCTTCGCTGTTTATCGCATTTTTTCAGAGCTTTTTCTTTTTCTTTTGTTTTTAATTTGAGTGGATAAGTACGACATTAGTACAAAGTTTAACTTTGGTCGTATCTACCACAAAAAGTGTACAATGTTAACTTAAGACACTCTACCATCTTCACATTTCAACGTAACCTCTTTCAAAGTAAGGTGAACAGCAAGTAACGGAAATCATAAGAAACGAGTCAAATTTTTTTCTTCTTTATTTGGTTTGTCCCTCATCTGCACTGCATAATAATTCAACCAATTATGAATATTGAAATTAATAATCAATAAGTTCATTTATAAAGCGCCTTGTTTTCACCCAGGTCTCAATGCGCTTTAAGAATTAATTTAAAAAATAATTAATAACGAATGTTTAAATCTAGGTATCTATCGATAATGTTTCATTAAGGTTTGGTCAAAACTTTTCATACTTTTGCCATTTTTTTTTCAAACTCCAAAAAAAAAAAAGTTGTAAAAAAAATATTCACCAATTCTTGCAAGGATTTGTAATGTACATAATGCAATACAGTCCTCTTTGAGTTTGTGCCAACCAGCGATACTAAGACTATCCCTAGGGGTCTATCTCTTATCATCCCCTGTGTATGTATTGACGAAGTCGTTTGACGTCATAATGACAACACATACCCGCAACCAAGTGAGTAGTGTTCAACTTTTTCCCCCTCCCGATGACACCATCACACAATTGTGCAGTGTGTGTTTGCACAGTGCGGTCATTGTTGTGAGTTTTTGACTCAACGCAAACAGTATAATATTATTACCAAAAAAAAAAACCCCAACAACTGCACTTTGTATAAATAATACCATATCAGTAACACCATAATATAATATAATATAATATAATATACTGCGTGTGTATAACTTTTCTATAGCGTCATATATATATGAGTTTGTCCAATGCACGACCGTATACAGTACATGATATAATAATGCTATGACGCCTCGTCAACTTAATAAACTAATTAGGGTAGGAGTAGGAGGCCCTATTTTCGGCAGGTTTCGCCATGGTCCTATTACCAAACAACCATATGGATTTAGGTATAATATAATTTATCAGGTGTTAGAAGCAGAGCATTTTGAGCTTAAGTATCTTTTTTTTTCACATTTGCAGCATTGGAATTTGCTCTTGAAGTTGAAGTAGTAAGTCAAGGCTATAGTCTAGGTACAAGCAAGAAGTGTTCCATTTGTCCTATAATGGGAGGGACAATGATGGCTAAACGTGTCGATATTGTGGTCTCCTACTCTACTTCTTACAATGTGCTCTTATAAATTACACCCCCCCCCCCCCCCACTTTTAAGGAAGCATTAATAAGAGGTTGAAGATGGTTTACTGATATCGAATTTATTCATGTTTTGCCTTGTAATTGTAAATCCATTACAGTAATCTCCGCTTAAGAACACAGTTTTCAGGAATTCGAAACAATCGTGATCTTAGACGGATCGTGATCTTACGCGGATGACATAAGAAGGATAACCTAGACATACAGAAATACGAACTACAACGCATTGTAGGTATAGAGTAGGTCTGGTTACAGAACCAACCCCCTCCCCTCTTTGTATGACCCTCCTTCACTTTGCATCAGTCGGCTACAGTGTCGTATGATTCGACCCAAGCTCCCCGCCCCCCTTTCCCAATCAATGTAGCCAGTCTAAACTCGTCACTAGTGCTGTGGATCGCCCCAATATTCATTTTCCAGTCGGGCAGTAGAGGACAAGATGTTCGACATCTTTGTAAAAAAAATCGAAATAAGATGACATGCACATACAAGACAAAGCCAAAGAAAGCAGAAAAATGAAGACGAAAAAAGTGTCCTAAGCGGGATCGAACTCAGGACCCTTGCACGGCACCCATCGCCTGGCCAACAGCACGTGTCTGCGAGCCTACCCACTTGGTACATCGATGACGTCAGCTTTGACCTGTCCTTCTTGTTAACCCTTTGACAGCGGGGTCTGACTCGAACCAAACGGACATTTTTAAAATCTTCAAAATGCACATGTTCTGATACAAGAAGACAAATCAGATTTCAGAGAACGGGCATAATATGCCGAAATTCTGAGTCTGAATTTCAGGCTTTTTTCGTATTCCGGTTCACTGAAATCTGATTTACCTGGAATAAGAACATGCAAATCTTGAAGATCTAGTAAGTAGTTTGAGAAATAAACTAAGCATTGAGAGGGTTAAAAAGCGGGTCACTAAAGCAAAATTTAGTGTAATGTGGCGTGTTCTTAGGGAGGGGGTGGGGGGGGGGGGCATGTTATGTAAAAAATCACCCATCCTAGGGAGATTGTGTTTATAAGCGGATCGTGTTCTTAGGCGGCGTGTTCTTAGGCGAAGACTATCTGTCTACCTGTATATACATACATACTTCTTTAACAATACGATGAATAAAAATGATAATAATATGATGATAATAATGATAATGATGATAATGATGATAATGGTGATAATGATAATAATCATTGTACTAAGATGTATCTATGTGTTTGTGTCTGTATGTGTATGTGTGTGTGTTTATGTGTGTGGGTGTATGTTGAGTGTGTATGTGTGTGTACGTGTGTGTATGCACGACAAGCTATGCGTATTTGCGTGTATGTATGTCCGTGTGTGTTTATTTGTTTGTTTGTTTGTTTGAAGGAAGTTTGGACTGAAAACGACAATAGCAATACTCTGTACATCTAATATTCAGTATACTATGTATGCATTTATGTGTATGTGTTTGTATATTTGTGCATGTGTGTGAGGGTGTGTATGCGTGTGTATGAGAGAGAGAGTGTGTGTGTGTGTGTGTGTGTGTGTGTGAGAGAGAGAGAGAGAGAGAGAGAGAGAGAGAGAGAGAG
>JAUEKZ010209532.1:0-10517 GCA_031471865.1 Melibe leonina
AAGAAGAAAAGTTATGTTGTTTTTACATCATTTTGTAATGTGTCCACCCTCCTGATTTAGACTAGATCCGCCACTGGATTTATCTGGTATGAAAATATAAAAATGTTTAACTTTTTTTTGCATATTTTAGTTTGGTTATAGGGTTAAGTATAAGGAAGGTAGCCTGACGAAGCGCCACAATATGGAGGCGGAAGTGAAGAGCCAAGGTGTAATTCACCTGGAGCAAAAGGAGATGACAAGGGACAGGAAGACAGACAGACAGACAGTTCTATAAGATCTCTCCATTTAGGAGGCGTTAATTTCTTGTACGATGACGGCACACGTTGAACATGACCTTTTTACTAACTTCTTATTCAAGACATGCTAGTCGCATCATTGTAATGATGTTTTTTGCTGATGTTAATGATATGAGATTGTAAACATTCAATCCAAATGAGAAAGACAGATATTTGAGAGTTGTCTATTGAAACAAGGTATCATCTCCACTTTTTAGGTAATACATAAGTTTTCTGAAAAAAAAAGGATTTGACATTTTTTAATCACGTAATGTAAGCCCTACACGACATGTTTTATGTGATGTCTGCACATGAAGACCCATTGAAATGCGTCGATCACCCAATGTGTACATTGTTATCAATCGTGCATTCGTGTAGATATATCTTCTCTCACTCTATTTCTTTCTCTGTCTGTCTCTCAATCCCATACCGCATTCTTTTATGCTCTAAAAGACAAGAAGATAATTAGACTATCTGTAGCGGTCTTGGTCGGCTATTTTCTCCTGCCAATGCTTAATAGGCCTGACCGGGTCATTATCAAAGAAAAGATCTTTTGAATGGCGGAATTTTCCCCAGTGTAGCTCTATTCACGACCACGCCCCCTTCTTAACATCACCTCAACACACACTCTCTCTCTCTCTCTCTCTCTATCTATCTATCTATCTATCTATCTATATATCTCTATCTGTCTATCTATCTATCTGTCAATCAATCAATCTATCTCTATCTATCTATCTATATATCTATATATCTTTCTATCTCTCTCTTACACACACAAACACGAAGACACGCACACAAAAATTAAGACGTATATATATATTTAATTATTTTTTCCTCACTGGAAAGTTTGTCGTAAAGATAAACTGGGGCATTCAAGACAAGAGCGGTTGTGCAGTTGTGCAGCGCCAGAATTTAGGTAATAAATGGATTTAAATTCCTCACTCATAAAAGATGTAATGCTATCATAAGAAGGCACGACATTATAAACCAGTAGACACACACCTTTAGACATACTTTTCAAACATTTTGGAGGTGTTACAAGCGGAAAGGTATCCGCCAACTCAAGCGATAAATATGTCAAAATAAACGGATGAAGTTGACTCAATGGGCAGAACATCCTCATCAGAATTGGTAGCAGATCTGTGGTTCGACTCCTCGACGTATTGCACTTTAGACAAGGAGATCGGAATTTCAGGAGCTGCTTCATGTGTAGTTGGTCATAATGGGAAAGGTGCAAAAACTATTTGGTCATTTATTGTAATTAATGATAATGATAATGATAATGATAATGATAATGATAATGATAATGATAATGATAATGGTAATAGCAATACTGACATTGATTTACAGATGATCGATTCAACTAAGAGCTCAAGGCGCCTCAAGTAGTCTAATGTTACTGAATGAGAATGAAATTTTCCACTGAGTCCTTGGTTTATCTCTGTGTGGCAGGACAACACTTTGTATCAACAAGAATAAAGTAGCTAAAAACGGCGGTAAACAACAAAGAAAGAGGCTTCAGGTGTGATGGTAAATTTTTGACGGCTGTCGGTAGATCGATAAGTGTCTAATGCAAGGGAATCTCCGTGCAATGTGAGAGGGCGGAAAGGACGGGGGCGTGTTGGGGTAAAGAGACGACATCTACCCATTAACAAGATAAGGAGCTTGGATGAAAAACCAAGGACGCTCAACCCTAGACGTAATTAACGTACCTGAGAAAACTGTTATCGAAGGGGAGAGAGAGGGATAAAAAGGTAGAGAGACAGAAAGACAGAGAGACAGAGAGAGCAGCAGAAGAGATACAGAGAGAGAGAGAGAGAGAGAGAAAGAGAGAGAAAGAGAGAGAGAGAGAGAGAGAGAGAGGGGGATGGATGCAGGATAGTATTAGAAAGATTGGTGAGATTTCAGATCCCATGTAAAGAAAAAAGAACATTGACTGATTGTGGTTTCCTCTAAGCTCTCCTTTAGTAGAAACACCACTGTCATAACTTTGACGATGCTATGTTCACCATCATATCATATATGCCTACATTCCTTTTCATTCACTTATTCATTTGTTGTATTTCCTCACAGTCATTGCAGCTGTTTCACTTGATTGATTTAATGAATGAAAATCACATTGACACAACGAAACGCTGCAATGCACTTTAACCCTTTCACTGCTAAACACACCAAAATGTTCCAAATTTGTCTGTTCTTATTCCAGATGAATCAGATTTCGGTGAACTAACATATGCCAAAAGCCTCATTTTGGCATAATATGTCAGTTCACTGAAATCTGATTTATCTGGTATAAGAACTCGTACATTTTCAAGATGTTGCATATTTCAGTTGGGTTAGAATCAGACCTCGTTGTGAAAGGGTAAGGGTGTTGCGATTAGGTAACTATTTCAACGACTTTTACATACAAAGGGACAGCTGGTTGGCAACACCATTTTGTTGATGTCGTCAATGGTTGTGATATTACATTTTTGTGATAGATAATCCTGTTATCTTTAAATTTTCTGACATTCCACCTGATTCTACTTGAGTAGATATTTTATGCCGCAAAAAGCATGCATCAGGTGTCTCAAAACAGGATCAAGTCGAAGCTTGTATCAGCTCCATTTTCAAAGCACTATGCCGGCAAGTGATTTCGGGATAAAAATTCATGGCAAAAAAATAGATTGGAGGTTTTTGTCTAGATGAACTTTCAACGCAATTTCCATTAAAGCCCTCCTCCAATGCATACTGCACAGTCTCAAGAGACGCGAGTCTAAATAGAAAACAGCGCCAAGTTATCCTTTAGGAAATTTAACATACGAGTTACTTTGGCCATCGTAAATTGTATCCAGAATCTTGGAACTTAAGCTTACAGGGGGAAAAAAATATTTTAAAAATCGATAACCCTTTCAATGTGTTTGTGCTTACACTAAGATAGACGTTTGATTTCTTTTCTTTATTAGAAGAAGAAATTGCTCAACAAAACTGCATGTGAACTCATCATTTAAACAACACCCATACCATTACAAAAGGATGACAAAAGCATGAGCTCAAAAACACCCAATGACTCACACTTCAAAGCTAGCTAGAAGCAGAGATAATGACATTTTTTTAAAGCGCCCTGATAGCAACAAGACAGGAGTAGACTTTGTTCGTTGTTGTGATATGTTTCTCTCTGATGAGCAATCAATGATGCAACACACAAGGGAAATGGTGCTCTGTTTGATGAGACCAGGGGCACCAAATTAATCATGTATTCATGCCTTGCCAACTCCATGTCTCTGATCTAACACACTCTTTCTGTAACTGGCTAAACAAACAATACCATCATGTGTCAGGTTACATCGCAGGACCACCATTATGATGACAGCCTTAAAATTTCTCTTCACTGTTTGTGTCAAAACAACTGAACAAATATTTTCACTTTCTTGTCAGAAACAGAAAGGGAACCATGTTTGCACTGTCCGTGTTGCGCCATTATAAGATAGATAGATCGATAGGTACATAGATAGATAGATAGATAGATAGATAGAGAGAGAGAGAGAGAGAGATTCGCAGCGGCAGACCAAAAAAACAGAGAGTGAAAAAAAAATGTCATCTGAGAGAGAGAAGGGGCGAGGGAAAGAGAGATAGACAGAGAGAAATAAAGAGAGAGGAGAGAAAGTGGGGGGCAACAGAATGAGCTAAAAAAGGAGATAGCAGCAATTATGGATAAAGAGAAGAATTAAGAGATATATGAATAAAGAAAGAATGGTAAAGGGAGATAAAGATAGAAACAGAGAACCAAAACGAAAAATTTAGACGCCAGAAAACAGGGAAAGAGAGAGAGAGAGAGAGAGAGAGAGAGAGAGAGAGAGAAAGAGAGAGAGAGAAAATGAGATGGAGAGAGAGAGAAAACGAGATAGAGAGAGAGAGAGAAAACGAGATAGAGAGAGAGAGAAAACGAGATAGAGAGAGAGAGAGGGAGAGAGAGAGATGGAAAAACGTAAAGAGAAAAGTAAGAAAAACACTCTAATGTGTCGTGTGTGTGCGTGCATTTGTGTGTGTTTGTGCCTGTGTGTAAATGGCATTAACGGATTATGTGTGTGTTTGTATGTGTCTCTCTGCCTGTTCGTGTGGGATAGGGGCGTGGGCGGGGGCGGCGGCAGGTGCGGGGGCGGGGGTGTGATTGGTGGAGGGGATGGAATAACACCAACCGGGGGTAATAATGCTCCTAGTAGGCTTGTACCTATGAAAAATGAATGACGACCAATCGACCAGCTCCCAGTGCCGTGGTGAGTTAAGGCGAGTAATGTAGTGGATTGAGTGGAGTTTGAGTGGTTTTAGGCTGTAGGCCGACGGCTGCTGCTGCCAAGGACTGGGGAGACAAATGTATGGATGGAAAGAGTGCAGTGGTGCCCAAACAGTGATAAAAGAAATGAAAGAAGAATAATGTGGAAAGGTTTTTGGGTTTTTTTATTTGAGGGGGGGGGGGGGGGAATAAAAAATTGATCACTCAACATGGCTAATAACATATATTAACGGAAGATGAAGGTTGGTGGTGGATGTAACAACATAATATTTGTTGAGAAATGTCACTGCACTGCATCGTCGTTTGTCCTTCATAAGCAGCCTAGACATTCTTACCGCTATGTTCTCTTGATAAGAACTGTGTTTTATGGTGATCAATACAATTTCTTAGATAGAAGTGAATAATTAACCTTCCCAACGAATCATTGAGAAACCGCTTGTCTTTATCCTTTCTTTTTTTTAAGCGTTTCTCTTTGTAATTACATTAGCTGCTGCTCATAAAACCCGTGAAATGGTAATGCACCCGTGTCACGTTCAATCCACTCGTTGTGAAATGCCCCAGGGAGTCTTAATTCCCAGGCCTTATCCTGGAACTCTGAGGGTTCTTCAATCTATTCCTCGGTTTTCGTTCGAAAGAAGTTGGCGTCTGAAACCAATTCCATATATAAAGTGGTCTTGGTGATATGTAAAATGAAATCGTGTGTGTTGTGTGTGTGTGTGTGTGTGTGTGTGTGTATGTGTGTGTGTGTGTGTGTGTGAACTGGGAGAGCTTCTTCCTTATCAAATACCAACACCACCATCAACAACAAACAACAATTTCGTCATGAACATGTCAATAATTCCACACTTTACTTGTAGAATTATTGTACAAGACAACTACTTGTTTTATTTTGATAATCAGCTCCACATTTCAGACGAAATGTTATAACATTGCATTCAAAGCTTTCATTAAGAAACGTTCTATTTGTTTATACGTTTTAAAGCACGATAATTCTGTTATTATCTTCAAGAACATACTAGCACAACCCGCCACTGTGTCACTGTATGTATTCATTCATCGTCTTTATGACACAGGGGGAATGAATGCGAAAACCGTCACGAAAATTGACAAAATATTTAAATAAACACCCCAGGTACATTTTACATTATTTTTGTTGACAAACAGAAAAGAATAACAACTCCTGACAGATGCGGCTTTCCCACACCGGATTAGAATAATATGGCGACGTTCAAGAACGAAGAGGTAAAGCTCATTTTGTGTCATCGATACCGCAAAGATTTGATTACCTATCTATTGGGTGTGCATGAGCTCAGTTGGTAGAGCATCTGACTGTTGTGCTGAAGATCGTGGGGGGGGGGGGGGCGGCGGAATTTTTTCCGGGACCCAGCAGTGTCCTAGCAGCGCTATCGTCCACTTCAACTTTTTATTGACACAAATGACACGCAGGAAGCTGGGTTAAAAAGCAGCATCACTTTGATCAAAGTGATCCAGCCACCCATGTTAACACTTGTTTCTTCCTGTGTTCTTTATTGTTATTATTAAACACAGTATACTAGAATAACATCGAGATCGATTGTTCCTCTGTTTAATGTAACCGTGCTCAATTTTACTCCAACGTGTCAGGGAACTTTCAGCATTTAATTTCTTTTTAAGGAAATGGAGCTCTAATTGTCAAGAAATGTACACCTGCATGTGTCGATGACAAACACACAGAAAAAATAATGTATATATATATATAATATGTGATGATAAAGAAGTTTGTATTAATTGGTGCTACAGAATTCCATCCAATTTAAGACTTGTGTTTTAGTCAAGGTCACCTCGATATGCGGGCTCTCAATTGATTGACATTGAGAGTGAGGGGAGGTGGGGAGGGAGAAGGAGGGAGAGGCAGGGAAGAGAGAAAGGAATTAGAGTACAACACAGAGTGTGTGTGTTGTATGTGTGTGTGTGTGTGTGTGTGTGTGTGTGTGTGAGAGAGAGAGAGAGAGAGAGAGAGAGAGAGAGAGATAGAGCAAGGGAGAGGGAAGAGGGGGGTAAATTTAATTAGGAAACTGAGACAGCTATGCTATGTTATGTAAAGAACAAACACGAATAGATAAGCGGTAATGTTGGATATCTTATTTGAGACTGTAAAGCATAAAGATAACTTTGTTATGTAAATCTAAAACCCTGTTCATAACGCGGGCTGTTCCTTGTCGATATTAAAATTTGGCCATCCCCACCTTAAAACATATCATAGGTATGAAGCTCATGTTATTGTTTGGGATTTGGATAAAATTGTCACAAGTTTTTAGTTTCACAGACACAGCATGCTTTGTACCGCATAAGGGGCCGATTTCATGACGCGAGACTAAAGAAGTCCGAGACTATGTTCTAAATTTGGTTCGAGGAGTGAATTGTTTTTAATTTTTTTAAGTGGTCAAAATATTCAAAGGGAGCTTAAAATGAGCTTAATCTAAAACTTAGCCTTTGACTAAAATCTAGATAGTCTCGCGTCGTGAAATCGGCATCAGGACACTTCAACCACACGCCTTTCCATTACAGAGATACACACGTCGATAGCTAGAGTCACGATATTGGATCGACATAACATTGGTGCGTCTCGGTGTTCAATGTTAGTGACAGCTGAAGGGCACGAAATCCGGCGCGCATCGTGAGCAAATGTTTGTCCAGGGAAATGTATTTGTTTAAATGGTGGAATTCTGGTTCAATTCGCTCAAGGTTCTGGTGCCAGCCTGTTGGATGGGCCATCTTCCTTTTTAGTTTTATTCTTGACAGTTTAAACATTACGTCTCGACACATTCTTCCAGAAAAGTTCATCTTGGATTTCAACAAACTATGCTACTGTCGTTTTCTTCAATTGCCCTTGAACTATTTTTTTGTTTTATATTTTATACTTGAAATCCGTGGATGAAAAATGTCTATTATTCTTTTAAAAAGCTGAAGAGTTTACTTTGAACGCTGCATTTCATAAAAAATGGGGTTGGGTGAGGGTTAAACACACGCATGGTGTACCATATTATTGGAGCTCAGAAAAGAAAGGAACATGTCCTAAAATAGTTGTGCACGTGATCAAATTAATATCCTGCAAATACAAGAATTTCACTTAAAACATGACAACTTATAAGACACAACGGACAACTGGTTTTATTTAGTCTCATGACGGTGAGGCTACTTTATGTGTCTAGTCATTTGTATCAATAACGATCTGCTCAGTGACAGATAATTTCCGCGATTAAGTCTCCAGGCTCCAAAAGCACTGATTGCATTGAATTGGAGTGACCATGGACCTAATCAGGAAGCCGTGTGGCCGCCATCCAATTACCCCGTTCAATGCCAACGACGCCAAAATCTTCAACATTTGTCTGGGTCTTTTACCAGATAAATCAGATTTCAGTGAACTGACATGCCTGTGAACAGTGTCTCACTGACATATTATGTCTGTTTTTTTTGTTTGTTTGTTTATTGAGAGTTTTAGGGCACTTGCTACTGCTATGGTTATATAAGCGCCTATTTATGTCTGTTCACTGAAGAAGGATTTATATCTGGTATATGAACCTTTACATTTTCAAGATTTTGCATATTTCAGTTTGGTTAGGATCAGACATCGTTATGCGAGGCTTAAACTTCGTCATCACATCACGTGCAAATCCTCGAACCAAAAGCACGTCTTGGTTGTTGTGATGTTCCGTTAACATTTTCACTGCTAAGGCCACCAAAATCCTCAAAACTTGCCTGTTCTTATACTAGATAAATCAGATTTCAGTGAACTGACATATGCCAAAAGCCTGGTAATTAGGCTTTTGGCATATGTCAGTTCATTGAAATCTGATTTATCTGGTATAAAAACACATACATTTTTAAGATTTTGTATATAATTCTGTTGGGCTTGAATCAGAGCTCTAAGTGAAAGGGTTAAGGAAGTGTTCTAATCAGCATGTCTTAACATGATTGGAGATAGGTCAATGCGGCTGCCTGACCCCCTTAATTGGCACTCCGTAGTGTACAATTGGAATAGCCTACGGCAGAAATATCTATAACGTCACTATCCAAGGTATATGCGTATACAGACTAAAGCTTGTCGTAGAATGTGCAGAATCGAAGACGTGATTTACAACATTAATGTGTGCCACTTGTGTTCAGAATATTTGTGTTTTTTTCGTTTTTGTTTTTTTCACAATTTTGCACAAGGTATAAGATGCAGTTGAGGTCCAAGATTCGATACAATGACAGGTCGGTTCCAAACATCCTGATTTTAATCCTTTTTTTTCTCGTCTTTGGTTTTGTTTCTTATTGCAATTGATTCTATATTCTCGTGTCCTTATCTTGTTCATTTGACAAATATCCAATATTTTCTCTACTTTAACTAGCTTTAAATCATACTAATCCCATCTGTCAAGATTCCCGTTAATCAAGCTTTAAGGACGAGGACCCCGATAGAAAAAAATAGAATCCTTAAAAACGTATCGAGTTTAGAGACGGCAGCTGGCAAGATGCACGGTGAGAAAATGATACTGCATGGCTCAACCCCAAATAGGGTGGTCCTGCTTGGGATTGATTTTAAACCGAACAAGCTGTTACACATTGCGAAACACGTGAAAAAGAAAATATCCTCAAACGTCACATCAAATACTAAAGATCAATGCATAGTCACACACACACACACGCATATATAGGTCCAATATTGACCGTAGATATCTGTTTTCAGAAAATCCGACGCCTAATAAATAATGTGAACTGTGCGTTGACATAGTTTGAACAACTGTCAGAAGTGGTGGCTTCTATATGACAGTTTTGTTAAGTCTTTAACCCTTAATAACGAGACACATTCCCTTCATGGCGAATATATTGTTAGACGTATACCACGTAGCGGTAGATCTAGGATGGCAAGGGTCAGGACTTATTTTTATTCTTGCCAAGGTCTATTTCGATTTTGAACTCTTTGCATCAAAGGCCATAATGCAATTTATTGCAATATTTAATAATTCCTTCATATTTTAATTTATTCATGCCCATTAATGGTATATTTATTCTATTCTTCATTTTTTTTAAATTCAATCAATTTATATCAAATTATATTGTTCTCTTTCATTTAAACGCCTTAATGTCAGTTTTGTCGATATTGTGTTTCTCTGCTTCCTGTTTTATTACGCATCCCTATTTCTGTGTGAAACATTATAACATAATTTCCCCGTTGAGGGATCAATAAAGTTATCTTATCTTATCCACAAAAGTCCCTTTCAAGTTAAATTCCACATAATATAAAAATATGAGAGACTGTACACATATGAGATCGGTGTCAATCATGAACGATATGGCGACCACAGCATATATGATATGTATAACCGAAGGGGAGTAGAAATAGAAGAAATACAAGGAGAAGAAGAGAATCTAGATGACAAATTACAGCTGATAGTGAGGTTGCTGAAGCCAGCCATACTATCAATCCGACTGAGCGAAACCCATACACAAATAACCAATAGGACAAAGGCATATTAATGGCATAGACAAGAAAGTGATGATGTTCAAAGAATGACATCAATTGCAGAAAGAACTCCAGCAGCCGTAACAAATGAAATGAAGAGCCTGCCTAGCACTGTGACTGAAATACGGACTGGATAAGAATAAGACACTCTCTGATCAATATCAACGGACGAGCGGATGGAGAGAAGCAGCGTGTTGGATAGATCGATGGATGGATAAATAGATAGATAAACAGAAAACTAGCTAGATAGATAGATTGATAGATAGATAGATAGATAGATAGCTTGATAGATAGATAGATAGATACATAGATAGATAGATAGATAGATAGATAGATAGATAGATTGATAGATAGATTGATAGATTGATAGATAGATAGATAGATAGATAGATAGATAGAGAGATAGATAGATAGATAGATAGATTGATTGATAGATAGACATTTCAATATATAGATTGATATGTTGACCCATAGACAGACA
>JAUEKZ010209543.1:0-10516 GCA_031471865.1 Melibe leonina
AAGGCGGTTCGGAAACCAGGGTGGGAGACCTAGTACGGCCGCTGTTAGGCAGTCGTTCGCCCCCATGGTGAGAGGCGAGCGAGAACGTTGACCTTCCCTCCACGGAATCCCGGGGGCTAATGGACATCGTCGTCCGGTTCGCGTTAGCGCCTGGGCACCGGGGTCCACCGCGGTCGCGGGAGTAAGTGGTTGGCTGCTACCACTTACCCTGCCCCATCCATTACTCGGCTTTTACGAGATGTTGGATGAAACAGTCGGAGTATTCTATCCACTGTCACTGTGACAGACGCCCCTCCACACAGAGCGGCCGTATGTCTCTGCTAGATGCTAGACCTTTTATTTTCTATTTTTCCGCATCGAAGAGCTCGACATGATCTCCTGACATCTTTTGCCCTCCTTCTTTGTCAATCATTGATGTTAATGGCGGCAAGATAGAAGTATGCGATGGGGGAGCTGTTTTTTCCTATTTTGAGGATTTTATAAGTTTTAAGGGCGCTGATATGACCCTGGGAGTTGAAAGTACCCTAAAAATCACAAACAAAATGGCTGTTCTTTTATAATGTACTATACACTTATCTTACTTACCCCTGGGCGCTTAGCAGTTGAAAGCACCCTAAAAAACTCTCGATAAACAGACAACAAAAGTTAATCTATCTATGGAGTCGGGGCTTGTCACTGTTCAAAGGAGACCTAAACAACCAGTATAGACTGATTTTGTTTGTAATCCTTCGAAGTCTTAACGCATCAGTTCAGCAGATAACCTGCAACAGGAGATCTCATTGGAAAACCCAATTGTACATTGATTTAAAAAAAAAAAAGATTGTCAAGCCCCTTGTCAACCCAAAACACATCGTTGTATTCCTCAATATGTTAACATTATTACATACTAATACAGCAATACAGCACTCATACTCAGTACCTTTTTGTATTACCAGAATCATGATCTATATGGACTACAGTATTTCAAGGGTGAAAACTGACCCATGGAATAAACTGCATGCAGATTTTTTTTGCCCAAAATAGAATCATCATACGGTATCTGTATCTGGTCAAAATCAAATATAGTAGCTACTCAAGGAGGGTTGGCTTTGTCATATAAATATACTGCTTGAATAAAGGGAACCCCATCCCTACAGGTTATTCAGGCCGTCAAATAAAGCCACCCCCCAAAAAAAATTACCAGAGAAAGGTAAGCACAAGTGTCTTTGCAGGAGAGAGACAAAATGTTCACTAGACATTCATTGTAAACCTTACCTTCCAGAATTGACATACTCTTTCCTGTTTTGTTCAAGAAAGCCTCTCAGCTCTGTGATGCTTTTTACCTTTAAAAGATAAAAAATGAATGGACATAAAATCCATGACTTACTTTGAATCAAATAAAATCTGTCAGGTTGGCTCATAATTTTTAAAAAGTTGCCATCTATAAATCCTTTATAAACAATTTTTAAAAAAGGCTCAAACAGTGCACTTATTGTGAAACTTCTGAAATCATTAGTGATTTCAAACTGAATTTTGATTGAATTTGCATTCTACAGCCCTTGAGCTCATCATGGAAATTATATTGATTGTGTTACAAATAAATGGTTTGATATTAAGCCTAAAGTACTGTATGCTCTAGCCGAACATCTGTTTTACCTAACCATCCTCAAATATCGATCCCATAAATGAATTTCAATTCAATTTGCATTCTACAGCCCTATGAGCTAATCATGGCAATTATACTGATTGTGTTACAATTAAATGGTTTGATATCAAGCCTAGTAATTAAAAAAACAACAACGAAGAGCAGAGATTACTGAATTGTATGAATTTGCTTTTTCGAATATTAAAGTTTTCGATCAAGTGACTGTATGAATAGCAACTGAAATCCCCCTAATAGTAGTGTTAAGTTTTTGTATCAATACATAGGTATCTATAGTTTCAACTAATGACACAGGCTATGGGACCCTGCATTGATGTTTCAAAAAGCGTCAGATCTGAATATGTTTAGCTCTTGGATTCAGCATTCTAGATAATTAGAAATTTGCATCAATAGGCATAGGCTACAAATTTGATCAAACTCATGCATCATATCTTTGGTGCTCCTGTTCAAATTGTCGTTTTTTGGTCCATAAAAAATATACTATGGGCACTAGATAGAGGGTTAATCTCTATGTATATTTACCAAAGTCCTTGCTTCCAATTCAAAACCACCCTTTTGTTGTTTTTTGTGTAGAATCAGTTGGGTGGAACCTTTTTGGTCTTGACCGTCTATGGCTTTTTTTCGAGAACTTAGAGCTTTGACGGTAGCTTTAAACAAATTAGTAACATCTGCCATTTTGTCGGTTATCTTTAAATAAAAAATTAATAAATCATCAAGATGACACTGACAAAACTACATTTCATACTGTTATGCGACACATTGTCGATCTCGCCGTCTTTCGTCACTTTGGCTATATGTTATGTTGGCAGTCGGCAAGTTTCACTTTAACACCAACCTTTTTGTACTTTCAATCATAAAGAGTTCTATGACCATCTATCTAGGTGGGCATTCCACATCAGTTAAGAGTCAAGGTTGATGAATAGTCGATTTTTGTTATGAATCAGAGTTGCACAATGCGTAGACCCTTATGAATTTATTATTTATTTTTTAACGTATTTTTAAATATATTAAATAAAATTTCAGAGGTTGATACAATGAAAAATAAATTATGATCTATCGAGATAAATTGAAAATTCTCGAATCGCGTTTTCTGCATACTCGAGTTTTTGTAATAATAGGTATTGAGCAAGACGAACATGAAACAACACTCAGTTTGTAGAGAGAAGCAAAGTTTCAAGATGGCTGACAAGGTATCAAAATGCTAATTCATTGTCATATCTACCTATGAATGTATCATTAATTGTAATTTGTTAGCTATGTTCGTCTTGCCTATGATTTAAATAATTTATATTTCACAAGACCTTATTATTTTTTTCTCTCATATCTTTGAACTTATTGTTGACAAATGCCAGTCGGCTTTTGTTTTCTTCTGCCACCAAACGGCTCTCGATAGAGAGAGGGATCTCCTAGTTTACCTCATGTGAAGTTTATTCAGTCTTTGTTTGTGAATAGACTCTCTTTTAGATTTGAACCGTATAAATTTGTCTACTTTATTAAAATTGCCTATTGTTACAACACTGAAACCAAGTTTTGAATTAATAGAGGTCTAGAGAGGCAAGTTAAACCTAAGAGAGTGAAACTCTCTGACTCTGAATTGGTTTGTTGTGGGTCACTAGAATCTAGACCCTATCTTACAAAGAGAACAATCACGATGACTAGGGTAAAGTTGCATCATTTGGGACACTAACTTGATCATCTGTAGTTTTCTATCTGTTTTCTCTCAAGATTCAAGCAAGAAGCAAATTAATATCCAAATCCTTGAAGTCCTCCTTTCCTTTTGCTCTATAAAATATGGATCTAGACACCTAAATTGCTTAGCTGATGAATGCCTCATAGAGTTTGCAGGTCATGACCCACCTGTTTAGGCAGTTAGCTTGTCTTTGTCACCGAAATACTGTAGATATCATATTAATAAATAGTAAGACAACAGTCTAGACAACATTTGTTTCAAGGATTTTGAAAAAATATAAACATAGATAAATGCTGTGTTAATTGAAAGTGTAAATCTGACTTATTTTTTACCCATCCTGTGAATCTAACAATATTGTGCCATGATTGTGATTACTTAATATTCTTGTACCTATCCCAGTAGTGTTAATATTTTCTATCCTTACAGAAGATGGAAGTGGATGAAGTAAATCATCAAGGAATAAAGCAATATTACATCAGCAAGAATGAAGAGCTTCAGGTAAATTTGATATTCTAATTTTACAGAGAGAGTAGTGTATATTTAACTTTCAAAATGTGTGCAAAGTATTTCTACACTTCCATTTTTACATGGTTTTATTGACATAGAGATTTATATTCACCCCTTGTCAAAACACACTAAGTCTGTACAGGGGTGCACAGTGTAAACAGAGGCCTATTCAAGTCCTACATGGCCACCGTCCTCTCCTTTCACTCGATGATCCACGAGCTCCACCAGTACATACCAACATTATTTTACATCCAATAAACAAGAAGTAACACAGCAGATACCCGATGACAAGCTTCGAGTGTGTCACCTTAACACACGTCATGTCGTAATAAAACTACAAGTATTCATGATCTCATCGCGGAAGATAGAATCGACTTGCTCTGCCTGACAGAAACGTGGCTCAAAGGCACCACCCTATACACTGCTCTCCTTCCGCCAAATTATCTGATCAAGTCCTACCCCTGGACACACCGGAATCGCTTTTCTGCACCGTGACAGTCTTGTTACGCACCCCCATCCAATAACAGAATGTACAACTTTTGAAGGAGTAACCATAAAATCAAAATTCTATAATCCTTTGTATTTACCGAGCCCCCATCAATAAGAAAAACAACATAAGATGTCTTAATTTTTCACCTAAAAATCTGATCATATTACATTGATCTCCACTGGCTTCCTGTAAAATTTAGTATTATCTATAAAATCTGTATACTCGTCTACAAATGCACAAATTCAATGGCTCCAAATTATTTATCAAATTTCTTCTCAAGACGCAACATCTATGTACAAACCTTTAAGTCATTAGAAATATTTTGGTGAACCATCATTTTCTTTTATTGGTCCATTGGTTTGGAATAATCTGCCTGTCTCTATTAGAGAACAAAATACAATTGACTCTTTTAAAAAACAGCTCAAAATACACCTTTTCTGTAAAGCCTATAACCAAGTACTTTGAACTGTCTACTCCATGTGTTACACCTATCCTGTGTACAAATTAATTCTTTACTCATATTTCCCCATTACTTTTAGAATGTGACTTAAAAAATGTATAATATTGCATGTTATGTTTGAAAAATAATTTGCAATTTGTAAAAGCGCATCGAGCACTTTGATGGAAATTCGCTCAAAAATGTAATTCATTAAAAGATAGCTAATTATTTGAAAAAGAATTAATAAATTAATCAAAGTGAATAATAGACTGAAATAGTCTAGCGATGGAGTTGTTCATTTTAAAAAGTTAGTTACTCTTCATAGAGATGTCTTACACCTGTGGTCAAAATAGAGCTGGCATTTTGATCATTTTCTCTTAAGACAATTTAAGATTTGATAATAAATGATGTTTTATTTTTAATTGATTTAGCTTGTTGTTACTGAAAGAACTCAGAACCTGAGGAGGCTGGAAGCTCAAAGAAATGAACTGAATGCTAAAGGTATTTAGATTTTTTTTTTTTTGTGAGAGAAGTACTTTGAATAAATATGCATTTCTTAATCTTTTTTCTCTCTTTTGATGTTCATCATTGTAATTCACAGAACATCAAATGACTTTTAACTTTCTTAGGAGCTCAGCTCCTTAAAAGAAACTTGTTAATTAATTGCTATCACGAAAAGTTAAAGTCAAATGGAAATTATAGTTATTGTGACAGGCTGTGCAAGACATCTTTAATGACAAAGTATAACTTGACCAAGTTGTGTGTTTATTACCTTCAAAACCACTTACTTGCAAGAGTGTGGAAATATTTTTTTAGATATTTATTGTCAATATATTTGTATCTTATCGTTCTCTCTTATTGTTCACAGTCAGGATGCTGAGGGAAGAGCTGCAACTTCTCCAGGAGCAAGGATCTTATGTCGGGGAAGTCGTCAAACCCATGGATAAAAAGAAAGTTCTTGTTAAGGTTGGTTTTCCTGCCAACATCAGCATAACCATGAAAATCTCTTCCAGTTACATTTTTTAAAAGAGTAAACTGCTTTTTGAAGAAAAGAAATTTAGACTAGGATTATTACTTTTTGTGAGGGGATTGCAAACCTGCCACATATACTGAATAAATCGGTATTATACAGATTTTTCATTTAAATTTGACCCGGTACCGATTTTTCATATAGCGCACTGTCATCATCCACCTTAATGATAAAACTACAATAATGCAGCAAGAACAACGTATCAAATCAATTAAATTAAGAAGAGAAAGACTTATTAGAACACCTTGAACATTCAAATTAATGTCACCTCTAGCATCAAGTGAAAAGAAAAGCAAGATCGATACCGGTTTAAAATGTTTTGTTTCAGTGGGTGTACCTGCACGGGTTCTACGTTTTAGTTGTCCTGAATTATAACTTAACTTTGAGTACCCAAAGTAGTTGAGTATCAGATACCTAGGGGAGCGGATAGCTCAAGTGATTAGCTCGTTGTCTCGTGCTATCGGCCAGTCGTTAGGTGCCATAGTTGGATCCTGGGTTCTAATCTCACTCTTGTCAATTTTCAGTTTTTCCATTTTTCTGCTTTCTTTGGCTTCTTTATCTCAAGTTTGACTCATTTCTAATAATTTGTTGGATCCATTCACTCTAATATTTACAAGCAAATCAAATGCGATTATTTTTAAGTCTCGGGGAGCAAGCACACTAGATATTGATATTCATGAGAGAGATAAGGCGATTGCTATCGTGTCCGTTGTTGTTTTACGTGTTGCAATAATTACCTGTCAATACATTGACATTTTAGCACTTTTAGCATTTGAAAGGTTAATGAAAAATGACTGAAAAGCATTCTGATTAAACTGTCAAATATTTTGATTTCATGCCTCTTTACAGAGGCTCGTGAGTAACGCACGACTGAAGTGGGACAGCTGGTGTCTATCATCTAGCGTGTAGATTGTTTTCAGGGGGCTAGACAATATCTAGTTAGATAGTATTTCACCGCATGAACAAAAAAAAATATGAAAATCAAAATTTATTATTCATGTTTTTGGTATATTTTTTTTCCTCATAATGAAAACAAATGACGCTTAGTTTGGCATAAAGCTTGGATATTGTCTAGACTAGTACTTCTATGCACGGACGTTGCAACAAGCAACCTGCTAGGCAGTTGAAATATATTTTTTTCCAATTTTCCAGATTTTGGTAACTGATTTTACTGTGAAAACAGACAAAGTCTTGTTAGAGTAGGCAAATAGCATTATGAAACAAGGAAGACGATGGTGTAGTTCAAGTTATGCCGCTAAAAGAAAGAAAAATATTCTGAAAGCTGATGCTGTTTTGTGTTAAACTCCTTGAATTTGAGTTGATGGGAGATTAGCTTCATTTATTTTTGTACATAGTGCAGGTTGTAGTCTTCTTTACACTGGTTTTATTGTCTGTTTGTTCTTTGTTAATTTCTTTTATTATTCATTGTTTTATATCAATTTTTCATCTTTTTCTTTTTTTAGAGGGGGGAGGGGGGTGTTACAGCGTATTTTGGCCTGCCCGCGCGAGCTATACAGAATTTTTACTCAAAATACTGATTTTTTGGGCCAATATTACAGATTTTTGTATAAATAAGACATTGGGGCATGTCTGGGATTGTCTTGATCAATTGCTTCCCGATGCAAAGCAACATAGTCACATTACAAAAAATATTTTCACATTTTTAACGTCAATACGAAGTCTCACAGATGACGAGGCTTCTACTTATACCTACTTAAGTTTGCTGCAAGAACCTTCTGTAATATATGCAAAAAAACATATGGTTTTACTTACATTTTGTCCCATGCTGTGGGTAATTTTGGTAAATCTGAAGAAAAAAAAGATTGAAGTTACTTTTCATGTTATAACTAATAAGTGAATTGATGTTAGTTATACGAGATTGTCTGATTGTGATGGTGTCCTTCTGCAGGTGCATCCAGAAGGCAAGTTTGTTGTGGATGTTGACAAGAACATTGATATCAACTCAGTCACACCAAATTGCAGAGTTGCTTTGAGAAATGACAGCTATGTTTTGCACAAGATTCTGCCAAACAAGGTTTGTATTTTATGTTTGTAAATATTTAAAAAAAATTATTTTTCAGATTTAGCAAAAGGAAGAAAGAATAAAAGGACTGTTGATATTTTCAACTACTATTTTTGCTAAGACCTTGTCATCCATATGCTTTTTTAAAATTTCCGCTTCATGTTTTAACTCCATATTGTACTAAACCTGCCAATCTCAGTCACACTTTTGGTTAGCTGAGAACTTATTTCAATTTCTTTTTTTCTTTGTTGCAAGGTTGACCCCTTGGTCAGTTTGATGATGGTAGAGAAGGTTCCAGATTCTACTTATGAAATGGTAGGAGGTCTGGACAAACAGATCAAAGAAATCAAGGAGGTGATAGAGCTGCCAGTGAAACACCCAGAGCTGTTTGAGGCCTTGGGTATTGCCCAGCCCAAGGTAGGGAGTGATGAAATATCAAATATAGTCTTTAATTGAAGTGGGAATTAGTAATGATTTGCAGCGTTTCACCTCGTCTCATCTTCTACAGTCGATAACCCCTGACCACTACCAGTAAAAGCTGCTTACAATACATCCCCTGTTAAACACGACTCCCTACCACCCGTCTGTCAATTGTCTCTCCAACTTCTTAATCATTGTAAGCATCCAGCTTGATCATTTTGTAGCTCAAACCATGCATAGTTCTACCAAAGGGATCAGAGCAGTGCTTTTTGCGTCCTCCATTTTTATTTAGTGTGGTTTTTTAAAATGTTTTGTTGATGAAGGGCCATTTGCCCGAAACGTCATGTTTTGTTTTGTCATCCATTTTCACGGAAGCTGTTACATATTACAACCCTTTTTACATTTCATTACCTGTAGAGGATACTTTTTCTAATCAAATTGATGGCGGAAGTTTAATTCAAAGAGCTTTCTTCAGGTGTAGTGTTTGTAGTTTATAAAAGAAATTACAGTGTCTGACATACTGATTCAGGCATTCTCTTTCTGTCACTCTCTCTCTCTCTTTTGTCATTTTTTGCAGGTGTCCGCAATACGAAATTAATGTTTAACACCAGTGTCGCTGTGTCAACAACATAAAAGAGCTAATATATTCATAAAGATAATAGATAAAAATTAGTATCATGGTTTCTTAGACTACTGTGTGCTTCCATCATTGTAAATTCTATACAACACAGAATGTAGATATTAGGTACAAAATTGAAAGGCGTTTTATTTGTGTTTGTATTCTTAAACAACTCCTATCCACTAGGAAATACACTCAAATCTCATTATACTGCTAAGTCTGTGGAAAATACCTTGTATAGTCGGATAGGGCGTTACGGTAAGAAAGGTGAAAGAACTCACTATTTGCAGATCCTAGAGGGTGTCTTATCAACTCATTAGCTTTTGTGAACCACAAGGAAAGCGAACAAAGTATTTAGATAGTGTTTGAGGGTTTTTTTAACTGGTTAGGTTTGGTATGGTAGTGACAAAATGTTAGGCTGGCAATATAACGAAAATTAATTACACTATGCAAGTCATAATTGCTACAGATAAAGTGTTGGCGCATGGCGGTATAAGGAGGTTTTTAGTGTTTTTAGGTATTTGCCAATCTGTTCCTCAGCCAAAAGGTGACAGTAGGTGGAAGTGGTGGTATAACAATGTTTGAGTGTATTTTAAAATATCTCTCCGTCTTGCAACGGGGCTGTATATTAGGATTATTTACAATATATGATTAAGTTTCTAAATAAATCTGTAATGTCTAGGAGGCAGGGCAGTGACACACACATCATAGTTTTGTGTGTGTATATAGCACAAACAAACGGGAGTTTGGTGCCCTGTCGATAGATCCATTCTGCACTATTTTATTTTATGTCCTTTTGGTCCTTTTTGATTGTTTGATAAACTTAGACATTATTATTACTTGTTAATTTTATAATGTGATAATTTACGATTGATGATTTTGATTAAAGATAGTTTCCTCAAGTTATCTAATGTGTCTGATTTATGGATTTTTTTCTCTTATTTTGGATAGTGGGTTCAATTCTTTTCTTAAAGGTTGCCAAAAGGAGGAGATTTGAGGGAATAATCGAGGATGAATTAATTGGTCCACTATGTATGTATCTTGCATTACAGGGTGTACTCTTGTATGGACCCCCGGGTACTGGTAAAACACTGCTAGCTAGGGCAGTTGCACATCACACTGAATGTACCTTTATAAGGGTCTCAGGGTCTGAGTTGGTTCAAAAATTCATCGGGGAAGGTTCTCGAATGGTGCGAGAATTGTTTGTGATGGCCAGGTAATTGATTTTGTTTTATCTGCATATCATTAGATTACTGATAAGCATAATGTGTCATGCTTTTTCATAAATAGTGGATTAAAATGTACATAAAGCGCATTGACTACATCACAGAAATTCTTACTGATGGGTTCTGGGGTGTGGTATCAATGTATACTTTCAATTTTAATGAGAACTTTGGTTGTTCGATTGATTATTTGACATTGAAATCTTTTCTTTGTTTTTTTAGGGAACATGCTCCATCTATTATCTTCATGGATGAAATTGATTCCATTGGCTCATCTCGACTTGAAAGTGGATCAGGGGGTAAGCAATGACAGCAATGCTGTGAGCAGTACTGCCAACCGTACGCAAAAAATGCGTATTCGTACGCATTTTCGTACATCGTACGCATGTACGCATTTTGCCGAGGATCGTACGCATTATTGAATTTCTAGAAC
>JAUEKZ010209565.1:0-10514 GCA_031471865.1 Melibe leonina
AGGCCTTGTCTTGATTTGTCTTTGTCCCACTATACTGGCATGTTAATCACTCCCTTTGTTTCACCTTTGATACTTTACTACAACATGCACATGGGTAAAACAAGTCGCTGAGACAAGGGGATGACAAAAGCGAATCATATGATACGCCCCTGTTCTATCATGCCTGTGATATTTTCCATTATAATTTTCTAAAAAAATCCACAGACTTAATGGGAGAACCTGTGTTAAGAGCTCTTCTGTGGACTGTGGGCCTCCTCTCTCTGGTGGGGAACGTTGTAGTGATTGCGTACAGATTGACAGTGGACAGGGAGCAGCTGAAGAAAGGATACGGCATGTTTGTCACACATCTGAGTGAGCACAGCCTGAATAATAATATAACTAAATGAATTAATGAAAATACAGACAGTTATTTTGTTTTGATCTTGTTTCTGTTTTTTTCTCTCCACTCCTTGATGATACCACATCATGCAGTGTTGGGGCCCAGCTCTGTGTGTCTGGTTACAAATGGAACAATTTAATATGTAATACATCCAATCAAAAATCATCATACCTTTGGATGAAAAAAGAGCAAGCAGATGATCAACCCTTAGTGCTAAGTCTTGGATGGCTAAGTGTTTTGGGGATTCTACAGTCGGCTGATAAGAGCTAAGACACTTTCTTTCCTATTTTTAAAAAAAGGCCTTTAAGCCGGAATGTTGAATTTGTATTTGTATTATTTTTGGTCCTTTTATCTTATTTGCTCGCTAAACGCTCAGCTTATTTTATCATTTCCTTTTGTGTTTGTGTAAGCTTCTAATGAAACTGAATGAGAAGTTGTGGCCGTGTTGGCATACAGTACAGTTTGAAATAGAGAAATGAATGAATGGAAATTACATGGATTTCTATTTAGATGAGTAAACAAAATCACCTTATATATTTTGGTGTCCTAAGGGTTGAAAGGTTTAAAAGTGTTGAAACAGGGTGTTAAACCAGCAACAACCAACCATCAACCGTAACGCATACAAGTCTCTTCATCACAGGTGTGTCCGACTTCCTGATGGGAATCTACCTGATGATCATCGCAGCTGCAGACCTTAAGTATGATCTACCTGTAGTTTTAGGTGCAGCATAGCCATTCAAATTGAGTTAAACACAACTTAATTTTTTCACAAAAATGGTTATGTTTGAACCTTCTGATTCACGTTTTTTCAAAGATAAACTCTTGTATACCTACCGACTTATTTGAGAATTAAGATAAATCTTTATAAAATCGTCCTTTTGAATTTAAAAATTAGTTGAGTCCGATTTGGAATAACATGCAATGGAAAAAGCCATAGAGAAAATGTAAAATTAGAAAAGTGACAATAATAATAATAATAATAATAATAATCTTTATTGTCCAGAAAAAGGCAATTCGTGGTTTGTTTACAATTTTCTGCAGGACATGATGAATATGGTGTACAAACAACTCACAACATACTCACGTCATACATACAACAGTCATGCAGCATATTATAAGGCACGCTCACTCAGACACACACAATATACGGTACACGTTAGGTCATTACAGGAGAACATGTACACACGCACACACACACATACGCACACACACATTTAACTTACTGTATAATGTTATTGCTTCATGTACCAATCAGAGATTTACATACAATTTCTAATACTCATGCTGATATTGATCAGGATAATGTGAAAGCTTCGTGGGTTTGAACCCTTTGACCTGCCACAGAACCCATTGCCTGGGTGTCAGCACTAGACTGCAATCCAATCCACTTGATTAGGATTACTGTACCATCTAAACTGGAGCACAATTAAATCATAGATGTTTTCATATTTCTAAAAATGAAAAAAAATGACCTTGAGCACTAATTGGCAAATTCTCATTCTCTCAAAGATTTAACCATGATACCCTGAGACTAAGAGATGAAAAACAAAATCGGACAAATGCTTATAGACTTCAAATATTTAAAATTTGGTTTTATTTAAAGACAAGTTTTGAGGGATGCCATTGGTCAAGTGACTAACGGTAACACAATTCACAACAGAGTGACTGAGATGATGTCAAGCATCAATGGCTGTCAGCAAAAGTCAGTGGGTGAAGGAGAGGTTTCAAATCTGCCCATTCTTCCATAATAATATATATATGTTGCACCTAAATCTTAATCTAAACATGATGTCAGCTTGGAAATGACGCCAGATATTTTCTACACTGTCCGTCCTTGTTTACATGATTGTGTTGACAGGTACAAAGGCGATTACGTTCTCAATGAGGAAGACTGGCTGGATAGTGTCCCATGCAAAGTTGCTGGCTTTCTAGCAAGTACCTCAAGGTCAGGAAGTTTTAAATCAAAATATTGGACTAGAGTTGTTGTAGGTCCTAAGAATGATAATATGTCAGTTTAGATGATGATAATATGATTTATAATTTGAAGGCTATTTCAAGGTAATGTTTTGGGGTTTTTTTTTCAAATAAAGGAATTTAAGGAGAAAAGTTGGAGGAGCCTTGTTTGACATGGATGTATGTGACTAAAATTCAAGAATGAATCAAGCTTCCATAATCTTATATGTAAATTGATTACAAATTATATTGCAGCAGATATAGCATGTATAAACTGATTGTGTAGCTCAATAGGTAGAGTGTATCATACTTAAGTTGTTAAAATTGGCATTTCACAAGCTGTCCTGTCACTCTCAGTATTTTCCTTCCTACAATGAATGTCAATCAGTGATATCCTTAAAGTAAGTCATTGTAATAGGACACATCCATTATTTTCTTCATTTTTTAACCCTTTCACTGCTAAAGACACTTAACTCTTCAATTTTGCCTGTTCTAATACCTGATAAATCAGATTTCAGTGAACTGACATATGCCAAAAGTCTAAAATTCAGGCTTTTGGGATATGTCAGTTCATTAAAATCTGATTGATCTGGAGTAAGAACATGTACATTTTGAAGATTTTGCAAATTTCAGTTGGGTTTGAATCAGACCTCGCTGTGAAAGGGTTAAAGCAATTGTCATGTTTGAGATACATAATACGGATTGGTTGATTTGTCATAATCTCCTTCCACATTGACACTGGCGACGCCACATTATGCAACAAACTGTAGTGAGACCTCGGCCATGTTTGTGTTCCTCATCACTGTTGATCGCTTTCTTGTCATCAAATTCCCTTTTGGGGATGTCCGCCTAAACAAAGTGGCTGTGCATGTATGCTGTATCATTACTTGGGTAAGCTTCTTGTTCACATTATAAATTTCTTTTACGACCACATTACTGTATATAAAGCAAAAGCGTCAGAGATAAGGAACTTAGGTTGAGTGAGTTAAAACAGAATACTAGAAAAAACAAAGAAATCTTTTCCAGACTTTCTTATATCATTTACATCATAGAGGGGTAGCCTACACATCAAGAGTTGTCTTACTTAGTGGATTAGGGCACTGTATATCCATTTGATGAGTAATGGGGATTTTATTCTCCTAGACTTTTTTTGCTGATCTTATTTTTTTGCGGAAAAACATATTAATTCAAATGGTAAGCTTCCATTATTTTTTTTAATGTAAATTCATTATTACAAATTAATATGCAGCAGCTATAACAGCTGTGTAGCTCAATTGCATTTGCATAGCGCATAATCAGAATGAGGCTCTGCTTTTTTTTATGCTTTACATAATAAATAATGGCGAGATGAAGGATTTTGATGCAACAGGTGATGCAACTTTTTTCTTTTTTTTTCTCTGTACCCAGCTGATTGGCATAACGCTTGGTGTCATTCCTCTACTTCCTCCCATGGAAGACTGGCAGGTACTGTAGGCTGATAGTGAAAAGAAGGGGGGGGGGGGTGAGAGGGGTGGGGAGAATCGCTAGGCCAGTGGGTATCAATGGTAAAATAAGGGGGGTGGTTGACAGGTCAGGAGTAGAGGACAAGGACAAAGCAGGACACAAAAAGTCGATGTTTCGGCCCTAGGCCTTCATCAGGACAAAGACGACAGATCCTGAACGGACTTCCAGCCCCAAGTTCCATGTATCTATCTCGTCACTCAGGGAATCGGCTTAGTTTTTCACTTTTTTTCACTTTCCATTTTTATTTATCTTTTATTTGCATCTGTCTACCCTCTTTATGTAATTATAACCTGTGAGTTAACTGAAATCTGATTTATCTGGTATAAGAAAAAATAAATTTTGACAATTTTGCAAGCTCTATTTGGTTAAAATCAGAGACCCCGCTGTGAAAGGGATAATATCTAATGAATTTTTGGTCACGATGTGAAATGTCATTTCATTATGTAATTATTTTCAGTCATATGGATCTAGTCTGCCAATATTATGATGATGATTCAGTCATATGGATATCTAGTCTGTCAATATTATCTATTATGATAATGATACAAGATTCACAACATTTATCGGCAGGGTTACTCTACCAATGGCATGTGCCTGGGTCTCCCCCTGACCCAAAAGAAGGAGGACCCAGGCAGTGATTTCTCATTCAGCGTCTTTATCTACTTCAACTTTGTACTCTTCATACTTATCGCTTTGGGACAATTTGCTATATACAGGTAAGGCAGAAGCATTGAATTTGAATAACAGGCAGGGCGTGACTAGCAACTCCTCTTGGAAATAGGACCCTGATTCCACCCATTGCAGTTCACTAATACTCTCACAACAGACAAACACACACAATCTGTGTATTGTAGTCTTTTATTTACCTACTGAAACCGGGGTCTAATTTTTCTTGGTACACATTGTTGAATAACATTAAAATGCTTCGAATAAGGCTCATGGGAGGGGAAAATGTATTCTTTGAGTTTTTTTACGTTAGCTTTTTGGAGAGTTTTATTTGTTCATGGGTTTGTATTTGCGGGTTTTTTTGTTTTTTTTTATCAACTGATTTTTATCTATCTACATATTCATTTTGTCAAAATATATTCAAAAGGTAAAAAACCCACATTTCAAATATTGAAAAAAAAACACTCTTTCATTGATGAAATCAATTTGTTCCTCAGAACGATGTCCAATACGGGACCTGTGAAAACATTTGCCAAGGCAAACTCAAACAGAAGGAAGCAAGATCTGGCTGTGGCAAAGCACTTGTCGCTGGTAGCCATGTCTGACTTCTGCTGCTGGTTTCCCATTGGAATTATGGGTAACAACCATCATTTACGCTGCATGTTTGGAGTTCTATAATGACAGTAATAGATAGTAGTAGTAGTACATATCAAACTTAGAAGTTGTTGCTGTTTGTCTAAAGAGCTACAAATGCAGGCAGTGATTGGTTTGACATTGAAATTGACTGCTGAGACTGTTTGTAGTAAATTGGGAGCTTTTTTTTAGCAGTTTTTGACTTATCTTTGACAGTAGTAATCCTGTCTTCACACTCCTCTCTCTATATCTCTTTTCCTCTGCCTATGCGTGTGTGCATGTCTATGTGTGTATGTAATATGTACTGTGCGTGTAATAAAGAAAAAGGAGGGACTAAGAAGAAAGATCCGCTTAGGTAAAACTTGATTTTGACTTTATAAGTATAAGTAATAGTGTACCTACTATCATCTATACCATTTTATCTCAGGAATTCTCAGCAAGTCTGGCCATCAGATTGGTCACGATGCTTACGCGTGGACGGCTGTTCTGGTGCTTCCACTTAACTCAGCCCTGAATCCCCTACTGTACACCATCCCTGCCGTCAGGAAAAAATGGGTGAGGCACCAAGATTTCGACTACAGTCAGTGTGTTTAATAATGCAGACTTGCGATTATTAGGCTCATATCACTAAAACTATTTACCATGAAAATATAGGGTAACGAAACGGGTAGCCTTAACCCTAAACGTGCTGAGTTCCCAAATGTATTTTAATTGCTGACCTAAGTCAAGATCATAGTATGCCATACTAAATGCAAAAACCATGAGGCTAAAAGAATTCCTGAGAGGTTTCCTTTTGTTTGGAAAGCTTTTTTTGGGAGGGGAGGGCTCAACAAACTCCTGCATCAAAATCTTTGATTTTTTATCATTTTTATTCCAAAACACAAATTATATACCATTCAAAATGGCCCTGCTAAATAGATGAATCTCTATAAACGCAAGTCTAGATGTGACATGGGTAACGATGGTTGCAAAAGCAGATAAACTATGCCTAGTCTAGGTAGGTCTAAAAATTGTCAAGATTTTGTCTACCAAGGTGAACCATTTACTTTAGCTATTCAAAGAGCCTGGAGTATTTAGTGTATTTTTTACAATTTGAGCACTTGGCTGAAAAATATATCTGGACATCCTAAGAGGATAGTTTTTCAGTGCCTTGAATTAAGTGAATGTGGAGTTACAGTCTCAGCATATTTTCCTTCTGCCAGTAACAATATGTGAACACTTTTTACTTTCTTTTTTTTCACACTCAATGACACCATCACACAATTGTGAGTGTTAGTGTTAGCACACTGCTGGCATTATTGTGAGTATTGTGACTCAACACATTCACTTTATGAATAATATAAATAAGTACCTAACCTAGCTACAGTCTACATCAGTCACTTCTCTTTTCAGCACGAGCTGAGAACCAAACACAGTGATCGAATTTTCAGTTCTGGAACCACCAACAGTTCTGGTAAATTGTAATCACTTCGGAAATTAAGTGTTTTGTTCTTGGACTTACTTATTTTTTTCATTAATTTCCATTAGGGCTTCTGAAATAATATCCATGTATCTGAAATAAGTATTTTTTAATTTTGTTGTTGTTGTTGAAAGTCTAAGTTATAAAGATAAAGAGATATAACAGTAAGGGAGAGAGCAAGGACTGGAAATCAAAGGAAATTACTTTGCTTTGGAGTGATCATGCTGTGCAGAAAATCAGAAAAATGGGAAACTAGGAAAGTATCCTGAGGTCTGTAATGGACCATGTTGAAATGTGCACTGGCAGTTATACTCGACCCAGTCAAGTCAGTCAATTATTGGAAGAAAAAGAAGAGGAAGATTTGAACCTGAGACCTGCCATAGATTCCAAGGCCTGGCTGCCAGCACAAGACAGGGCGCTGATCCACTTGGAATTCAGGTAGCCTTAGGGTAGCGCACTCTCCTCCAGTTAATTATCTACTTTTCCATTTTTCTGCTTTCTTTCAATTCTTTGGCTTTTACTTTAAGATTTGTCTTGTACATGTATCTGGAGTGGATATAATTCCAAATGTGATACATTTCCTGAGGAGAGATGCATTTGATGAATGAATAAACATGAGATTTGTCAAGATTTTGAGCATTGTAATAGTAGTACCTAATGATGTAACATTTCTCATTAACAGCTAGCTAAGATGAGTGCTGGAACTATACAAGAGACAGAAATACATTTGGATTCAACTGACTCTGGACAACAAGTCAATGTCTACGGGACCAAAAAGAAGAATGGACATATGCAAAAACTTAAGTTAAGGGGAGAGTGGGATGCTGTACGTAGGAAGAAGGGTGGGGGGGGGGGGGGGGTGAGAGGGACCAAGATACAAGATTGAGTTGGGTGAAAAAGGACTTTAACAACGTCAAAACATCCACACGACTGTGCTGCATATTGCTTGCATTATAATTATTATTGCTCTCTTTTGAACAATCTATCTTTCCTGTATGTCGTAAATTTATTGTCAATCATTGAATTGAATGTAAGATTACATTTCTTTTTTCATTAAAGAAAATTTGTTTGAATGACAAAGAGAGATAAAGATAGATAACTGGATGTAAAAAGATAGCTTGAGTGCTAGAAAGAAATAGGGAGTAAAGGAGAGCAGAAAAGACACATACCTACACAGACGAACAGACAGACAGACATATCCTATAGACATTTGCATATTATAAGAAGTTTTGGATAGAAAGAGGAGATATGATATGTGTGTCACATTTGATTAAAAAAAAAAGATTTTTATGGTCTTCTTCTGATCATTCATAGGTTAAATAAAATTGATTTGGAAATATAATATTTTAATAAAAAATTTTGTATGGAAGGCCTATCTAGATCTTTTGCGAGTACATAGGGCTACATCACAGGTGTGGTCGAGTGGTCAGATCATTTTTTTATCATCATTGTTATCATTATTATTGTCATTTTGAAAGTGCGATACACATGGGACAATATGTGTCATCCCTGTTGATATCAAGTTTATGCCCAATGAATAATCTAGTCCATTCTCATGACGCCTAGGTGAGCGATATTAACCTGGCACTGGTGAAAGAGCTAATATCTTTTTAAGTACATTGTACCTAGGTGGGAAGCGTGGTCGCCGAGCTGGTAGCAACGAAGCACAAAACCCAGGGCACCTGGTTCGATTCCTACCAGTGGCACTTCAGATTTTCCTTGGGCAAGAAAATCTACTTCAACTGCCTAACTCACTCTCTTGGGTTGGCAATAGTAATCTGCGATAGACCAGCTTACTATACAGAGGGTGACAATCATTGTCATTTGTCCGCTTCACGCTATAGAAACCGGGATAAGTTATGGCTCCATGGGCCATCAGGCTCTAAAGGACTTACTTTACAATTCACATACCTATAGCCTATAGGATGAAAGTTTTAGTGTTTTTGCCATTTGAATGTTTTTTTCTTTATGTCTTCTTGCCTAGGTCCATTTCGATCTTGAACACGTGACTTTACAGCCAAGGCCTTAATGAAATTCATTGTTTCATCTGTTACTCATTATGTTATATATTTAAAAAAAATTTTTTTTATCTAATCATTTATGTTTATGATTTATTTTTGCCTATTCATTTTATTGTTTCCTGTCTTATGGTGCATTCCTATGTCTGTATGTAACATTGTAAAATAATTTCCCCGTTGAGGGATCAATAAAGATATCTTATCTTTATCAATGTGGAAAGCAAACAGGATAAAACGTGTTATATGAACGTTACATCATTAATCATTGTTGTCATTGAATGTCATTCAAATTAAACATTCTTGTTTTAAAAGGAAAATGTGTCCATATTTTTTACAATTAGATTTCAGACCAGATACCCAAGAAATAAGTCTTAAATAACACTTTTTAAAGACTTTATTCCATATCTGAAAATGAAATGGTTCAATTTTTGCTCTGTTACCAAACAGATTACACTACTTCAGACCACCGCCTCCATAACCAGGAGGTCAGGGGTTCAACATCCAGTTGTGTCATACCAAAGACAATAAAAACATTTGATCAAAGGTGAAACAAAGAGAGTGGCTGACAGGCCAGTACTGTGGGACAAAGACACACAAAAAAGCAACATTTTGACACAAGGTCTTCATCAGGACAAACAAATTAGACCTAACAAAATAACAAAATATAGTTAAATGAAATAAGAATTAAGAAAACTTAGGTTTGGGTATGGTAGCTCCTTTCAAAAGCTTTTTTGTGTGTCTTACTTTGTCTTTGTCCCACAATACTGGCCTGTTAACCACTCCTTTTGTTTCACCTTTCACCTTTGATACCCACTGGTCTAGCGATCCCCTCCTTTTTTACAAAACATTTTAGCAGCTGTCCAGTAAGGTGCTTCATTGTTAAGGGAACAGTGCAAAACTGGTGGGCCGGGTGCCAATGTATTGTGACTGTGTGAGATATTCAGGTAAGCCCTCAGTTTGCCTCTGCACATTAAAATTGTTTGGAGAGCTCCACTTTTAATTTGACCTGAATGTGTGTGTTTTTTTAAGGGGTGTTAAATAGGCACCAATCAATCAAGCAACTAACCAAAAGTACTTTACCACACACCCTTGCCTTCTGTATCATTCCATCTACAATGGCCAAGGGATAATAAGGGTGTGTGTGTGTGGGGGGGGGGGGGGGGTCGCTTGGCCAGTGGGTATCAAAAGTGAAACAAAGGGATTGGTTGACAGGCCAGTAAAGTAAAGGACATAGAAAGTTGTCACTGTCTTATTTGCATATTCTATGTTCTTTATGTAAAAAAATCCTCTTTGTTTAAAAAAAATGCTAAATACGTATCGACTCAGAGCTCATTCAAATCCCAAAAATAATCGAGGACCATTCTCGGCGGACGCTTGGTAGGCCCCCTCTGGGCGTTTTTGTTTCCTCCTTCTGTAACTTAATCAGATAAGATATACTTTATTGATCCTAAGAGAGGAAATTATCTTGTGTTACACATCTCATCGTCATATGTATATTATTGCATAGAAAAAATACTCTAGTTATACAAAATAGAAATGCAGTGGAGTGAGGTAAATGAAAAAAGTAATGAACTGATATCTACAGCAGGTAGAAAAAGCAAGTCTATAATAATGGACATGCAAACATGTTTTTTTCACTATCATAATAGAATTGGTAAAGATAGTTGCAGTGTAAAAGAATTAGAAATAGATTAGATTGCACTGAACCTGTACGGGGTGACAAAAATAAGTTATTGCAGTGTGCAGTGTAAAATAACCAGAAATATCAGTAAGGTGTATGATATGATGTAAAACGGTGTACACAGATAAAAGTAGATCACAGTATGCATTAGTAAGTTACAAATTTTGTATAATAGATATTGATAGGAACATAATATGATATAGAACCTAAAGAGTGCAAAGC
>JAUEKZ010209577.1:0-10512 GCA_031471865.1 Melibe leonina
TGTTTTGATTCAACGCATTCGGTCATAAGGGCTCTATACAGTAGGCTGTTTTGATTCAACGCATTCGGTCATAAGGGGTCTATACAGTAGGCTGATCACCTGCTCGCTTTTGATCTGGATCCAAATTAATTTTCTCTCCTAGCTCTGTGATTGTTATGTTTGGCTGCAGGGGATGTAGATATCACAATAGGTATGTCCCGTTGCTCTATTTGTAGACATGCATATATCTAGTTCTGAGATGAGGTATCAAAGGGTGAAAAACCCAACAAACACGTATACCATAAGCATGGTTTTATCGTTGCCTGGTTTACACAATCATAGTTTCAGTCTGCAAAAATAGAATAGGAAAAAAAAAGAAAACATAGGAACGAAAAAAAAATCTAGTTATTATTATTTTTCTTTTTGTTTCTATTTTTTTTAACTTGTTTTCTGGTGGTTTGTTTGTTTTAAATTCTTTAACAGTCCCTGCACCCGTTCAGACACAATATTTATATCATATCTATATCCTCCACAGAGAGACGACCTCAATCGACTGACTGTGTGATCGTGCCCACTCCTGGCAAGCCGTCACCATGGCAACAAACGCCATGTTTGCCATCTCATGCCTTGTGTTATCTATGGCGCTTGCCACTGGTGAGTTTTTTGGGGTTTTTTTTTTCTTTCTTTCTGTTTTGTTCTCGCCCCTTCCCTTTATATGCCACAGAAACAATAATGCTCTCCGACTCTATGGACCAGTAGAGACTTTCGGAAAGGCTTTCGTACATGTAGGCCATCTCTGGTTTTGATTTAGTTGAAGGTTTTGCATCGCTAACCGCGTACAGAGAGAGAGAGAGAGAGAGAGAGAGAGAGAGTGAGAGAGAGAGAGAGAGAGAGAGAGAGAAGAAGGGGGGGTGGAGGAACAGGTAACTGACCGCATCATTTTTCTTCCATTAATTCACGGTCCATGTACACCACCCTTCACATACATTAATTATCCTCAAGTTTCAACTCAAAGCAGTTTTCCAAATGTTATGTAAGGGACGTTATCCCTGGAATTCTCTAATCTCGTTTAAATGTAGAGTTACATCGCTTTGATGACAGATAGCAAGTGTGAGTGCTGAAATGCCCGATGAGACCCTTACTTATTCATTTGGATCGTTCTATTCTTTGAAGTTTTAAGTGTTCACCATCGGCAGTCTAATAAGCGAATATCTATTATGATCTCATTAGAATAGATTTTGCCAAGAAAAGGCAACTGGACTAGAAATGGATAACTAGACTAGACCTAATATAGTCTTCATTAAGCGCTTTTTTGTTTCTCATTTTGAGAGTGCGTGTTTTCACAGCATCATAAGAATGTCAGATAGGATGTGATATGTACTAGATCTAGTCTAGTTAGGCCGCCCCGCCTGGAACTCTACACACATTAGCAAGAATGGCAGTGAATCTCAACCTTTTCTACATAACTTAGCATTTAGTTAATTATAGTCAACACCATATCTGATCTGACAATGGTGAGGATGATATATATATAGCCTCCATTACCATTGAGAGACTATAATTTTCTCCCAGCAAGAAAAAATGCCATTGATGGTCAATTGGGATGGAAAAAAAGGGAATACTACTCACTTGGTTGTAGATGCACGCTGTCTGTAACGTTACAATAAATATTATGTTGGGTTGTTTTTCCTTCGAAATAAATGACACAGCTTGGCTAAGTATCATTACTGTCAGGGTGAATAAATTAAAAAAATAATAGGCTGCTTCTAAAGCTTTTGAATGACGAAATAATTTTGAACTTAGTTTGTTTCAGCGTGAGTGTGACATTAATTTTCTCTTGTATGTCTGCCCTGTGTCACAGTATCCTCTCAAAGCAGTTCTGACAGTGGAAGCATCAGTGCATCTAGTACTTCTGCCTCCTCCAGCTTGGAGGCCAGTATGTCTTCCAGTGAAGACTGTGTATGGCCATCCAGTATGTCATCAGGCAGCGACTCTAGTTCAATGTCATCTGGCAGTATGTCATCTGGCAGTATGTCATCTGGCAGTATGTCATCTGGCAGTATGTCATCTGGCAGTATGTCATCTGATCACAGCTCCATGTCTGTACGATACTGTACAATGCCATCCAGCGATATGTCTAGTTCAGATGAAGTCAGCATGTCATCTACTGAAAGCTCAAGTTCCATGGAAATGTCAATGTCATCAAGTGACAGCTCTAGTGCCAGTTCGTCATCTGATGCAGCACAATCAAGTTCGTCCTCCAGTACAGTCGAAGCCAGTTCGTCGTCCAGTTCAGTCGAAGCCAGTTCATCATCCAGTTCAGTTGAAGCCAGTTCGTCGTCCAGTTCAGTCGAAGCCAGTTCGTCATCCAGTTCAGCTGAAGCCAGTTCGTCGTCCAGTTCAGCTGAAGCCAGTTCGTCGTCCAGTTCAGTTGAAGCCAGTTCGTCGTCCAGTTCGTCGTCCAGTTCAGTTGAAGCCAGTTCGTCGTCCAGTTCAGTTGAAGCCAGTTCGTCGTCCAGTTCAGTTGAAGCCAGTTCGTCGTCCAGTTCAGTTGAAGCCAGTTTGTCATCCAGTTCAGTGGGAGCCAGTTCGTCATCCAGTTCAGTGGGAGCCAGTTCGTCCTCCAGTTCAGTCGAAGCCAGTTCATCATCCAGTTCAGTCCCATCCAGTTCGTCGTCCAGTTCAGTCGAAGCCAGTTCGTCGTCCAGTTCAGTCGAAGCCAGTTCATCATCCAGTTCAGTCCCAGCCAGTTCGTCATCCAGTTCAGTCGAAGCCAGTTCGTCGTCCAGTTCAGTCGAAGCCAGTTCGTCCTCCAGTTCAGTCGAAGCCAGTTCATCATCCAGTTCAGTCCCAGCCAGTTCGTCATCCAGTTCAGTCGAAGCCAGTTCGTCGTCCAGTTCAGTCGAAGCCAGTTCGTCCTCCAGTTCAGTCGAAGCCAGTTCATCGTCCAGTTCAGTCCCATCCAGTTCGTCGTCCAGTTCAGTCGAAGCCAGTTCGTCGTCCAGTTCAGTTGCAGCCAGTTCATCGTCCAGTTCAGTCCCAGCCAGTTCGTCATCCAGTTCAGTCGAAGCCAGTTCGTCATCCAGTTCAGTCGAAGCCAGTTCGTCGTCTAGTTCAGTCGGAGCCAGTTCGTCGTCTAGTTCAGTCGGAGCCAGTTCGTCCTCTGATGCGGCACAGTCCAGTTCATCATCTTCAGCCACACCCAGTATGCCAAGCAGCTCCACATCCAGCAATGTTGGAAGCTCCAGTCAATTGTCTGCTTCCAGTTCCATTGATCCTTCAGCCACTTCATCAACTTCTGCAATGTCCAGTTCAATCGACACAACAACAAGCACTACAACAACAACGACTACAACAACAACAACAACAACAACGACTACCACTACTCGAAGACCAGGTATAAAATTGAAATTTATGGTTGAATTTAATATCATCCAAGAAATTGTTCATTGCAACATAGATTCAGATAAGGTAATTTTTATCTGATTAGTTACATAAAATTTGAATATGGCCATAAAATGTTTAGATCTATATTCTGGCACTTACAAGTTAGGACAAATTCTTATTAGCAGGAGTATTTCAATTGTTTAATTGTTACCTACAATGGTTTGGTAATTAATTAGATGATTTAGATTCTTTGATAACTTTTAGCAAAGCACAAATGAAGCTATTTTTTGAAACTCTAAAAATGTAGTACAGCTTTTGGAAGGCTGATTGAAATTGATAACAATTGATCTCTATATGTTACATTTTCTTATTTTATTTTTCAGACGTTTCTCAGCAAGGTAAGTACATTCTCAGTCTTTTGTCTCTTACAGACGAAAGTCTGAAAAATCAAAATATGTAATGAATGTCTGTTAATCAGATACTTCAAAACTTCAACAAAAATGATATATTACTGTATTATTCGATTCATCTGTTAAAAACCCCATTCCTTTTCTTTCATTAAGTAAAGGAAAACTTTTTGATTGTCATGAGTATAGGTGTATAGGTGTTTGTTGTTGTCTGATGCCAACAAAATTCATTTCAAGATGGTTGTGATAGTTTTGATAAAAGATTTTCGGCTAGTGTTCAGAATTTCTGCTGTAGTTAAAAAAAAGGCTTTTAATGCCAATCACTTCAAAAGTTTGCTTTCCCTGGTGTAATATATAGTAATTTAATTCTTGCTATGTCATCACTCACTTTTTGCTATACTATCCCTGAATTCTTGATATACCATCACTCCATTCTTGATATACCATCACTCCATTCTTGATATACCATCACTCCATTCTTGATATACCATCACTCCATTCTTGATAATCACTCCATTCTTGCTGTACCATCACTCCATTCTTGATATACCATCACTCCATTCTTGATATACCATCCCTCCATTCTTGATATACCATCACTCCATTCTTGATATACCATCACTCCATTCTTGATATACCATCACTCTATTCTTGCTGTACCATCACTCCATTCTTGATATACCATCACTCCATTCTTGATATACCATCACTCCATTCTTGATATACTATCACTAAATTTTTGATACACCATCACTGAATTTTTGCTCTACCATCGTACATGTAATGTAATGTAATCATCTATCTAACTACATTCTTAGTATGATTCTGCATCCACAGACATGTACCCTTATGGATCATCTGAAGGGGATTCTTCATTCAATCAAGATGATAAAGTCAGTGACAAAATTGTCTTCAGTAACCCTGTGCCGTTTGGTAGCTCCCCTGAGACACAAGCGCACGTGAGTTATATTTCATTTGGAGCTTACTGTTAACTCTTTCAATGCAAATGTTATTTCTCAAACTACTAACTAGACATCAAAATCTGTTTTTATACCAGATAAATAAGATTTCAGTGGACAGACATATGACAAAAGTCTGAATTTGAGGCTTTTGGTTTGTGTCAGTTCACTGAAATTTAATTGATCTTGAAAAAGAACATGTTTATCTTGAATATTTTGCATTTTCTGTTTGCTTAAAATTAGACGGGGTTGTCAAAGGGTTAAGTGTTTTTCCTTATTAAATAAGATACCCAGAAAGACTCATAAATCATAGCTACCATGAACACTCCTTAAGTGTAAGAAGAGTTCTCATATGAGTGCATTATTTTGTTTATTATTCACATTGACAGTAACACTCAACCAAGCAGAGTTAGTTTGAAGAAAAAGAAGAACTTGTAACTATAATTGTTACTAGATCATCTGACCCGCTTTGCTGGGTTCACTTGCGTTATATACAAATTATTAACAGAAACTATAATCCAACGAATTCTCTGCTAAATTCAGGGATTGTCCTTGTCAATGCTTGCAGAAGGCAGAAAGATAACACGTGTACCCATTGAGCGGGGTTATGGACTTTCACAGCGGTAATAAGAAAAAAAAAAAAAAAAACACTACTAATATCTGACATGTAATCTATAATACACTCTATATCAGCAGCAAAGCTGTAGTTGGGTTGCTTGATAATACTCTTTTTCCTTCAATCCAAGACGGACGTTTAATTCGAAAGTCTCTTTTGTGATTCCTGTTTTTAAAAGAATTGAATTGAAAGTGCCTGACCTACTGATTCAGAGGTCTTCTTTCCCTCCCTCTTCACCCCCCCCCCCCTCCTCTCCCTTCCCCCCATCCCCTTCTCTCTCTTCTATCTCTTTAAGCTGAAAAAGAAAAGAAAAAAACAGAGAAGATTATGTAGATCTTCTTGACACAAAATTAATGCTTAAATGCACTGTCGTGGTAGGTGCAAGAACAAAAATAAGTAAAGATGATAAATAAAACAGTGTCATAATTCCTTACACTACTCGGTGCTACTTTTGTTGTAGTTTTTAATTTTGATTCCATATAAATTGAAAAGAAAATAAGACTCACTGATGATAATGACAGCAAAAAGGTGTTCTTGACTCAAAATAAATGTTTAACATCACTGAATCACTGTCCTCATGCTAAGACTAAAACAAAAAATAAATAGGTTAAACTAAATAATGATTACATATAAAACAGAGTTTCCCAGCATTTCTGTTAATGTAGATGTTTACCAATGATGCAATACAAAACAGAAAAGACAGCAGACCCACTGCAGATGATAAGCACTGCACCAGTTTTGGTGCACAAAAATGCACTTTCTTGTCCCGCCAGAAAACAACAAAGGAATGGCGTCAACAAATTTTCAAAATGAACTTGTTTAAATGAACCAAATTGTGATAAACTGTTTAACTTTTCTGAGATGGAATAAAATGTTAACCGTTTGGACACCCGTGGAGTTTGTAGGTGGCTTGTGTAAAAAGCCTTTAGCGTTGCATACATAGATATATAGATAGATAGATACAAATAGACGTAGACTTTTAGTATATAGATTGCTCCATTATGAATTAAGGATGAATTAAGTTATTTAGAACTTTGAACTTTCAACTCACTTAATAGGCCAATAAGCAATGACTGTCTGTAACTTTCAGGATAGATCAAGGTGATCAGTTGAAAAGGGACATTTAATGCCCATCATTTCAAACATTTTCTTCTCCAGGTGTGATATAAAATAATGTGAAATAAGATAACAAAATTTGTGATAGGTTTTTACATTTGTCAACAGCCTCAGATTAGATTATATCTAATATTTATATTTGGATAGTGTTCAGCATTTGTTAAAGATGCTTTCTTTCATTTTTGCAACACCCTTTGCTGACTCAATGTTTCATCCCTCTCTCTCTCTCAGTGAATGTTTTATTAAAAGAGAGAGGGTGGGGGGGGGGGGGGTAAAGGGTAGCCAAGTCGTTAGGCATGCTGTCATGTGCTGATGACCCGAGGGTCGGTGTTGTGGCTGCTCCAATTAGTTTGCAGCTTCCTGATTTTTTGTCTTCTTTGACTTTGTTTCTTATTGGCACTGCTTGTACTCCTGTGTCTGCATATTGTAGGAAAATACTGCTGGATACTTGCAAAAAAACTATGTCATCTGTTAAAGAGTATCCATGTTTTCTCAATGATTTTCCCCCCTTCTATTGTATATCTTTGTGTGTAGGTAATCTTCAATGGACTTGTTGCTTTTGGCAATGATAAATATACCACTGCCCCTGACTTCAGTTTTGCACAGACGAAAAATAGGAAAATACTCGCTGCGTTTTGGACTGAATTTAACAAATACGAGGAATCTTCTGTCTTCTACCACCTGTATGAATCAGAGGATAATACTCCCACTGCCACTCAAGCCATATTGACCAGAGCAAGCGATGATGTAAACACCTTATTAACTCTATCATATGTGTACTCTTTCATTGTGATAAAAGCTTGTAACAAGCAAACAATCATCTTGGGTTAATTTTCAATCTAGTCCATTTAATTTAGATTTGTCATATCTTAAATTACCTTATGGTTTCATAATTCAAATTTATTCTTTCTTTTTATACACAATATAATATGAAGTATGAACTCTAAAAAAAATAATAGAAAAACATTTTAAAAATTTCATCCACTTTTTTCAAAATAATTGTGTTTTCTATAACATCCCTTTATGCTGTTTGTTTTTTAGTGCTGTGCTGTGTTAAAGCTGTGTGTTTTGGAATTTGTGTTTAGTTATGCCTTTATTCTTCCATTGTCCATATCATTCCGAACTTCATTGTATTCAATAATTTGCTTAACTCTTCCCCCTTGCAAGGTCAAAGGCAATTTTCTCCTGTCCAGCTTTGATGCCAAAGCAGTTCTAGTCGCCACATGGGAGAAAGCTAAACCCTTAGCATGGTATTCATACGTCTGCAAATATTACCAATCCCAATTCACTAGTTTTGCAAACTACACACAGATCTACAACGACCATTGCCAAACTCCGCAGGTTTGTATTTGGTTGTATTTTTGTCTTAGAGAGGTAGACATCTTCAATATCGGTTATACAAGTGCTTAAGATATAAGGTACATTAGAATATTAGAAACTGTACCACAGGAATTTATTCATGGGCAGAGCCATGTTCTTTGATACATTATCTCTTCTTTTTGGGTTTTGTCGCAGCAATCTTGATCTTGCATGTTACACAAATTAATAATAATTTTTTTTTAAAACATTTTAACCCTTTCACTGCGAGCTCTGACTCCACTCAAATGAAATATGCAAAATCTTGAAAATGTAAGTGCTCTTTTACCAGATAAATTCATGCTTTTGGCATATGTCAGTTCACTGAAATCTGATTTATCTGGTATAAGAACAGGCGAATCTTGAAGATTTTGATGTCTTTAGCATTGAAAGGGTTAACATTTTTATTTTTTTGTATTACTTTTCCTGTCCTTTATTTGGTTCTTTAATTCAGAATTTTTCTCAATGTGATTCTTTTTCAGGAGGAGAATACATTCCAACTGGTCTATGCAACTGATGGATTTGATGGCTATGTCATTTACCGTTACAAGAGTGGGGCAATGAGCTGGAAGTTTGACAGTTCCCGCCGAATCGAGATTGGATTAGTGAATACCGAAGGCATCACAACCTTTGATGTTGCCTATACCACGTTAACTGTCACCATTGACCAAGACAGAGGAAATAAGGGTAGGTCTTGATGAATAGTCAACAATCTCTTATCTATTTCTATCAGAGTGAAATCAAATAAAGGTATTAACAGTTAGTCCTGAGATCCTTGCAGGTACTATGAGATCCTAAAGCGTCGATAACAGACTTGTTTGTAGCCCATTTTCTTGGAGCTGACCTCAGTTGTTGCTGCTGAGCGAATATTGAATAACAATGACTGCCACCCTGTCAACAGAATGCTGGTCTATAGGAAATTACATACTGAGCATTTGAACTGGTACCCTTTTATGTATCTTGATGATGTGGGCAATTTTAGCAAGACACTAAATTTTGTCAATTGCTATCCCCCTGAATATAACTTCCTTTAAGCTTACCTTCAAATTGTTATAAAACATTTTTTTTAAAATTCATTATTTTCATGATTATTTTGTCTTATTGATGCTAACTATGCCCTTTGTCTGCAATGTTTAGGTGAGCATGATGTAAACCATTTCTTTCCATATCAATCAAAACTTTGATTTGGTTCCTTTCCGTCTCAGTCTAATTGGCATACTTAATGTTTCTTTTTATTGAGCTTGCCATGCCTTGTTTGGTTGTTTTATTTTTTTATTTTTCAAAAATATTTGTTCCATTAAGGAAAGAAAGTCTTTTGGGTTTTTTTTCTTTTATCTATAGATATATAGATTTATTGATAATCAACAAATTATGTTATGCTGTTATTTTTAATTTTCATTCTTTTTCATTCTTTGTTCTAATGACTAGGTGAATTTGGTGCTTATGCTGAGAAAGTTGGTCACATTGAAAATCCTGCACAAAAATGTGTAGATACCCGCCGTGCCAACTTAGCAGTGATAAATCAAAATGATGACTTCCAGAACTTTATTTCAAATCTACCACATTGCCCCTGTGTTCTTGCACGTGTTCTCAATGACAAGAATTGGTAAGTAAAATAGTTCTCACACTTAACCCTTTCCCAGCGGGAATGGAACATGCAAAATCTTTTCAGGGAATTTCCGGCTTTTGGCATGCCCGTCAGTTAACAGAAATATGATTTAACTGGTATAAGAACGGGCCAATCTTGATGATATAATTTATATCTAGTTAGTTTGATTAGAAATAACTTTAACATTAAAGGGTTTAAAGCAACATATATACCTTGCAAAATTCTTGAACACATCATTTTCCACTCTGTGATGGAACATTTTGACAAGCATCAACTTCTAGTTGACAATCAGCACTGTTTTAGAAAAGCAAGATCATGTGAAACTCAAATATTAAACACTATCATTGCCAACTCTCTCAAAAACAAAGGACAAACTGATCTCCTCATACTTGATTTTTCAAGAGCCTTCGACACAGTTCCCCACAACCGCTTGCTGATCAAACTCCAACAAAATGGGGTACGAAATAGAGAAACTAATGACTTCAGCGTACATCAACAACTGTTCAATTGGTTTAAAAACTGGCCATGTGGGAGAACACAAGAAGTAGTACTCGATGGGAAAAGCAGCCAGCAATGTCAAGTGCTCTCAGAAGTGTCACAGGGAACAGTCTTGGGACCTCTTTGCTTCCTAATTTTTATAAACGACCTCGAAAATTACATATCCCCTGGGACAGTACTGAATCTTTTTGCCGGCGATAGTCTTCTGTTCCGGAGAATACACAGTCATGATGATTGTGAAACTCTTCAAAGGGATTTGGAATCGCTGGTAACGTGGGCAAAAACATGGCAGATGAGCTTTTATCCTACAAAATGCACTTCCATGCCAATCACAAATAAGAAAAGTCTGATACTTCACAACTACAAAATGCTCTGCCAGCAACTAGAACACGTAGATCACACAACATACCTGGGTGTACGAATAGATGATAAGCTCCATTGGAACAACCACATTGACCATAATATTGTTTCAAAAGCTAATAAACCATGGGATTCCTGTGCCGTAATATTTACGAGTGTCCCCAAAATATCAAAGAGCAGGCGTATATGATGCTTGTGAGACCAATCTTGGAATACGCCTCTTCA